>JACEGR010002988.1:0-114758 GCA_014170235.1 Listronotus bonariensis
CTCGAAATATGTAAGTATCAATAATTTTTAAAAAACCTTTAAAATAGCAGAAAAACCGGTTGTTAAACTGTTACCAAAAATTCTTTCAGGTTCGTGATCAGCGCCCCAAAAACCCCCGTATACCAAATTTCGTCAAAATCGGAGTTGCAGCAGGTTTCTAGAAAATTACCTTTTTTATCTAAAATTTCTGCATATGAAATACTTACCGATAACATAAAAATTTACTATAAATATTTTACCGAGCAGTGCTCTATTTAGAAAACTACACTTATTTCCATTTATACTACCAGTGTTTCTATCATGACCCAATTTTTGTGTCAATTCTTTGATATGAACTCCGTAATGTTCATCATCAGCATAAACTACATCACTATTTTTAAAGCCTTCGAAATCATAAAATATTTCTGTAATATAGTGCTCTTTATTCTGAGAGTTTACATAAATATCATTACTACCCAGTGTAATAAAAATTTTGTTCTCCCCAAAAAATCACTGGTAAGAAATTTGCCTGTATATCCTATATGGTTTTTACACTGCGGCAATACTTTGTTGTTGGTTATATAATAAGTTTCTAAATCGCCATAATTTTTATAAAATCCTTCTATAAATCCCGATTTATCTGAAGAAAATGTATTTGGAATAAAAACAAGAACATTTTCGGGCATTTTTTGTTAGGTTATTGTTTACTTATTTTGTTTATATCAGTAATATCCTAAATTGTTAATAGATGTCGCATTAACTAAACGTCAAGGTAATGTTGCTACATGAAGAAAAGCCAGCGGGGAATGGCGCGGAAAGCAAAAGTGTGGCAGCTACCGCCATAATCGACGAAAAAGAAGACAAGACAGTGGCGGCGACTGGCAGTAAAAAAAAGTTAAACAAATAGTCGGCGGTCTTCGCATGGCCAAGAGCCAGAGAAAGCCTGAATCGCCACCAAATCGAGCTGGCAATTGACGAGCAGCAACGCCATACTCCAGCAAGCAAGCAAAGTTAGATGTTTAGTCATTCCTTGGAATGGATGTTTTTTTGTCTCATAATCATTAGGATCCTTGCCCATCATTTTTTAAAACAATTCGTAACTATAAAGATAAAGGGAGCCATTAAATTTAGATGTTCAGCAGTGGATTTGCCCATTTCTTATTAAAAAAAAACATTTCCTTTAAACAGTAAATTAATTTAATAACAATCCAGTGACGAATTTTTAAAATAAAATTAGAAGTGTTCTTTAATACAATTAAATTCTATAAGATTTCGGAATAACTAATTTACACAGAAAATTTATAAAAATATAAATGGAAAAAAGGAAAGCAAATCTTAAATAAATGTTTGAAACTAAATAGGTAAAAAGTCTTTCTTTTGTATTAAATTCATTTTACCTCTGGAAAATGCCATGGCACTTGCAGAATAATCTGTATCTTTTAAGAACAAATCATGCAACTATTTACACTTAGTTAAATTTTAACAAAATTTCTTATATTTGAATATCTTTAAAAAATTCAGAAATGTCAATTTTTGTTCTATATACACAACAAAAACTATCAAATCTCAAATGTATGTACACCATATACTTAATAAGAAATTCCTAATAGTAGGTTCACCATTTTAAAAGCCTTATTATGTTCCTTCAATAACTTCTACAGGGTGTATCAACAATCAGCGATTGTAAAACTTTAATAAGTGAAAAGAAATGCCACACTGATGATACAACCTGTATAGAAAACATTTTGAATATGACCTAAGATCATATGTTTAAATAGAAAACTCAATATTCCAATGCCCATTCATTCTCAGCTAAAAATGCGTCCACAACTTCCTTCATTGCAAAATTTGGTATCAGTTGATCTTGAGTTAATTTAACTCTTGTAACCGGGTCAAAATGTCCAACGCGCTAAAAAAAAATATGTACATTCATTATTTTTATAAAAAAAATAATTATACAGGGTGATTCAAAAATCGATCACGAAACTTAAGAGAGTGATTCTACTTGACAAAATAAGGGTAGAGCTTCATATACTTTTTTTCAAAATGTCATGTGTTTTCGAGTTACAAACCGTCAGGGTTCAATTTTTATTTTTGTTTTTTCGCCATATTGCATTTATTTTTAACTAATCCAGTTGACATTTGGCACACAAATGGAGCTTTGCAAATTCTGTAATTTCAATATAAAAGTACTTTTTTGATACCACCAGAGGGCACTTTACCTGAAACTTAAAATTTATTTACATCATAACTTTTTATTTTGACAGATATCGCAAAGCTGGAGGCGCCATTTTATAGACAATCAAAAACTTAAAAATAAGGTACACTTTATTAAAGTCGATAAACCTCATCGTTTAGGCACCAATCGACATCAACGTTTTCATCGATTTCAATCAAATTACCTACATACATACAGGGTGTCCAGTAACTTAACCGATAAACTTTAAGGGGTGATTATAGAACGGAAAATAAGAAAAAACGTCTTAGTTTTTGAACTATGGTGTGTTAAAATATTTAAAAACAGGACTTTTTTTGTTTTATTTTTAACACCCTGTAGTTTAAAAACTAAGACGCTTAGGACATATGTTTATATGAAGTATTTTTCTTATTTTCCGTTGTAGAATTGCGCCGTAAAGTTTGTGGGTTGAGTTACTGGACACCCTGTATGTAAGTAGGTAATTTGATTGAAATTGATGAAAATTTTGATATCTATTGGTGCCTAAACAGTGAGGTTTATCGACTTTAATAAAGAGTACCTTATTTTTTAAGTTTTTGATTGTCTATAAAATGGCACCCCAGCTTTGCAACATGTGTCAAAATAATAAAGTTATAATGCAAATAAATTTTAAATTTCAGGTAAAGTGCCCTCTGGCGGTATTAAAAAAGTACTTTTATCTTAAAATTTTAGAATCTGCAAAGCTCGATTCATGTGCCAAATATCAACTGGATTGGTTAAAAAATAAATGCAATATGGCGAAAAAACAAAAATAAAATTGAACTTTTAACCCCTGTAACTTGGTAACCATTGAGATTTTGACATTTTGTCACAGAGACTTACTAACATTATTTTTCATCATTGCAGAATGACTCCTTAAAATTTCCTAACGCATTTTTCAGAACACCCTGTATATATGTATACTTTTGATTAACCATGTACAGACCTGTAAGTGTTCTTCCAAATCCTTTTATCATATGTAATACCACTTGGAGTTATAACTGGTTCTTGTAAAATTTCAAAACTAATTTTACCACACAAATAATCTGGAACCTCTCTTTTCTAAAATATACAAATATTACAAATAATGGAGACATAAATAGGCCTGCAGAAATTTTTAAGCGAATGGAAAATAATGAAAATTAAATAATACGGAACCTACCCTTCTTCTTTCATCAACTTTCTGAAAAAGATTATTTAGTTCGTTCATATAGGAGTCCTAAAAAATATTTTACATAATACTATTACAATAAATACATTCAAATTTATCAGATTTTTATTAAAATAAAATGAAAACTCTTACACATTTCTCTTCAATTTCCATTATTTTTTCTTTCCTACTTTCATTATCGATCTCTTCCATTTTTAACTCACTGATTTGGTTTTCTTTATCTTCTCTTATTAACCTATTTAGATATGTCTGTAATTCTATTTCTTGTAGGATTCTTTTCTCTTCTTGTATAGAAAACCGTTTTTCCGTGCTGCTCTTAACTGTGCAGCTATATCATCACCAAAGTTAAGTTTCTGTTCTTTTGCTAAATCCAAAGCTACAAAATAATATTTCTATTAACAATTTCAGAATATAAATAGAATCAACGAGGTCTAAGATTCAAATAGGAAGTGAGCTGCACCCAAAGTCGGTCTATATAGGGTCACGACTTTCGGCCATATTGCTATGACGTGTTATGACGTCACATCTCCCATTTTTCGGCCATGTTGTTCAGTACCGGAGATATACAGTTTATTGTATTAGTAGAACAACCGTTTATACAACAGTTTTTAATTATTATTAAGTTGTATATTATTTTACTTTAAATAAAAAACATTTGGAATTACATCTTTCAACAAATATCACTTCCAAAACAATGCAAAATAAAATGCGCAAATTCTAGACGCCACTGGATTGATCATCAGCTTTGATTTTACCCAGTCTTGCCAACTTTTCTCTGTGGAGTGCCCTTCCTTGCGTCCCCGATTCTCGAACCGCCTAAAAGTTGTGCCAAAGACAAAATTTGGAGGAATTTGGGATTCAACTAATAAAGCATCTTCATATTTAATAGTTATTTATTGGAAATACTATTAAAACTTTAAAATCTTTTTATGCAGAAAAAAACAGTGTTTTACTTATCAATTAGTACTGAAAACTTATGTATTTCTTGACAGTTTAAAGAAAACTGAAATTCCAATTCTTATTAACATAAATTAGGCTCTAAGTGACAAACATTATATTTTCAATTAAGATCTAATTTCGAAATCTGTTTTGTTTTTGCTATTGGCACTTTGGCCATTTGACATTCTCTCTCGCTTGGAACTTACACCCTTTAAAAAAAAGCGCTTTGTATTCCCCACCCTGCATTTCATATAGATGTAAGTAACGAGCAGAAAACTACGCCAGACACTTAATGATTATTAAAAGCCATAGGGGATGGCATAGAGAATAGATTTCTGGAATAAAATACATTTTGAATTTTATGGCACTTTGACCCTCTTTTATTTCCAGTATTCATATATCAGTAATTGAGGCATTCCCCTAAAATGGGGCCTATTGTCTATAGGCCTTTTCTCTGGAGATCATTTAAAATGAAACGCCATGTTTTAAACTATAAATACTGAAATTTTTGTAGCGATTTGGCAACGCTGTGAGTTGTTGTTGACATTTCTCTGACATCCCTTTAATAAAAATGATATGTTTACAAAATTTTACGGACTCTTTGTTTGACCTGCGGACAGTGCAGACTTGCGTAGAGGACTACAAAGTTCTTCCCGGAGTGGCGCTTAGAGTTGCCGTACGGACGTTTCTACCTTCGGGGATCAAGGAAAGATTCACGCTAAATTGACGGCATCTTTCTTCTGGATCTAAGTGCTGTTAGCGAAGATTCCTATAAGCTGATGGTATCCTGTTTGGTGGTGAACACGAGGCATTTCTCAAATGGCGGGAAATAGATGGGCGTGCCATGGGAACTGTCAGTAGTGAAAGTGAAGGTTATACGTAACACCAGTAGCAGATCTTGGTTTGACAGCCGACAATTTATGCATTGCATCGATTGTTGAATTATTTTGTTTTCTTTATGGAATTTCTGGGAGCTACGAGCTCGATTATCCAGATTTACCGCCGACGAAGCCCTGGAAAGCATAGTCCAGAAGGAGGAGAGTGGTGGATTGGACCTGAAGGGACCAAAACCAAGAAAAAAAATAGAATAGAATAGATACAAAATTGTACTTGCCTTCTTCTTGAAATTAACATTTGTCTATGTCTTGATTCAGGAGAATGCCTCAATTTTTTCTCTCCAATTTTATAAATTAAGCCATATTGTTTAAATTTAAAATTTTGAAAAATAATCACAATTTTTCAGTACATTCTATATGTTTAAACACACATATTTTTTTAACTAGCCCTAAAATGTATTAAAAATAGGGGTTGCCATTATACAGGGTGTCAAAAATTTTGAGGTTATTTTTTAAATTTAAATATAACCTTGGCCATAATTTCTTAAGCAACCTTGTAGTAATACCTTTGTTTAAATGCTAAATATTTATTTATTTATTTATTTATTTATTTGTTCTACAGTTGCTACAATAACTAAAAGCCTGATTTATAGTTTCAGTAACGTAAGACTTAAGACTTAACGTTAAGCCGTAAGAAAAATGAACATGTGACAAGTAACCTGATAATTTATAGTGCCAAAAACTTAAGCAGTAAGAATTAAGCCGTAAGACGTAAGAAGTAAGAAATGGTTTATTTTTATTTCTTAAGTCTTAAGTCTTACGGCTCGGTTGACATCGGTCGTTTTCGCCGATAATCGGCAGCCTCATGTTTACATTTTTGGTTATTTATGGGCCATTTTACATTAAATTTTATTTTTGTTGTCGTTGATGTCCTTTGTAAACAGCATAGAGCCAATCTACCTAAATTATATTTTATAAAATACATTTTTAAAAATGACAACAACAATATTCATAACCTAAAAAAACTTAAGGAGATACTTTAAATTAAGGAACTATAAATTGACTTGTCATTACTGCTTACTTCTTACGTCTTAACGCTTAAGTTTTAAGTCTTAAGTCTTACGTTACTGAAACTATAAATCAGGCTTAACCATTTACAGAACAATACATAATATGATATTATGCAAACATAACCTAAGAAAAATAAATCAAATGTAAATACATTACACTTGGTTTACACATAACATAGGTACATTACAAAGAGCATCACTCATCCGGAGTGAATAAAATTAATTTTAATTTAGCTTTAAATTGACTCTTCGATAGATTAAATATATCTATGCTCTGGCAGTGTCGATCATGCAGTTGTTGCATTCTATATAATGGGGCACTTAAAGCTAGATTTGATCTTGCCCTTCTCCAGTAAAATGTCTCATAACATCTTCTATTTAATCTTGGTACTCTATAGTTTAGGTTATTTACCATATATGTAGTATCAACTAAATTGTGAATAAGCCCATGTAAATGAAGAAGATTTATAAAAATACGCTTTTTTCCAAAGAAGGAGCATTATAATAATTTCTTAAAATTCCCGAGCATTGTATAGATATGTACCTGTTTCCCGAAAGTATTTGCATTTTAAATAGCGACTTTTTACCGTTTCTAATGAATATTTGTATCTACTTAATATAACATGGTTTTTATCCAGTAAACGGGTGGATGCAGGTCGCTTCCTACTCTGATCTTAGACTAATGGTATACCCAATGGTAAAAATTTAATGGTTTCTATACACTTTGCCCCTTACTATAAAAATAATCAAGGTTTTTGTATACTATAAGAAGACCTACCTCTTTGTAAATGCTTTATAGCCTCATCCAAACTTCCTATTTCAAATAAAGCTTGCCCTAGAAAGAAGTGTCCCTTGACTATATTAGGATCCAAGTCTAGTGCTCGTCGACAGTCAGTACAGGCATTGTCCCACTTTAGTAGTTTTAAATAACATAGAGCTCGGTTCGTGAAATAGTGTGCAATATCAGGATTTTTATCTGAAATAAAGTTGTTTACTTTCAAATTCAAATTCAAAATTTAAAATATCCTTTATTGTCTTAAGAAAATAAATAGTTCTTGTTCACAAAGAGAAAAAAATAAATCTTAATAAAATACATAAAACACATATTATACTTTAAGTCACAAAAAAATTTCTAAACATACAAAAATACTATACAAAATACAAACTGATTCAGTCAGAAAATATTCACTTACATCATAATAAATCTTGCCCAACAGTAGGTTTTTAAGTTGGTTCCTAAATTTTTTATAATTTGCTAGAGATTTAATGTACAAAGGTAAGTGATTGAACATTTTTTGGAATTGTACAGAAGAGAATTGCGCACCAATGTACTAGAGGGTATTGGTAACATCAGATTATGACAGTTTCTAGTGTTATATGGCGTCTCCTCTCTTCTATATTCTTCCTGTCTTTTAAAAACTAAACAAACAGACTCCAGAATATACAAACATGGTAAAGTTAATATTTTATGTCTGCTAAAAAGTGGCTTGCATGACTCTCTAGGACTAGCATTGCACATGTATCTAACAGCCCTCTTTTGAATTAAAAATATTGAAGTAAAGAGAGTTTTAGAGCAACTACCCCAAAAGGGCAAACCATACCTTAAATGAGATTCCACAAGAGTAAAATATACTTGCTTAGAAACCGATAACCCCAGTTCCCTAAAAGTCATGCGAATGGCATAGCAACCCCTGGTTAGCCTTCCTGCCAAATTCTCAATATGGCTCTCAAACTTTAGATTATTATCTAAGGTAATACACAAAAACTTTGCGTTAGTTTTACTCTCTATTAGCTGATCACCCAAATAAACATCACTCAAAGTGCAGTTAAAGTGTAAAACGTTTGTTTTAGATATATTAAATGAGAGAAAGTTACAGTCGCACCACTCTTTAATGATCTTAATATCATTGGAAATCGACTTTTGCAGTCTCTCTGTGTCTGTGTCATGCCAAAATATAGAGGTAATGTTATGTAGTTGTTTCCGTAATGAACTAAAATGTTTAAATGGTAATTATTTAGTATACGGTTTTCTGCCATTTTAACGATTTTTAAAATACTTTGACGTACATGTTATCTATTAGTTGTCTTTAACAATAATATGAAGGTGCAGTTATGATTTTTTTATAATAAAAATATATTTTTTTGACATTTGTCCACTTTTATTATGGACAATTGGCAACGTTGTATAAATGTTTAATAATACAAGAGGGATTATAAAGGGTGGTCAGGTTAGTTCTGGATAGTCAACGTTTTTTTTTTAATCCTTTACTTAGTTACACCAGAGACACTTTATGAATCCAATTTGTTTGAATTCTTTCTTTTATTTACTCATAAATAGAATCAGACCCTTCCAATGCTGCCAAATGCTTTCCATATTTAGCATGGTATAACTGATGTTTTTAGTCATTTATCTTTCTTACTTTTAGGTTATGAATTAACAATTTTATATTTATCATATTTTTATCTTTATTCTCAAAAATATGTGGAAAAAATGTAATTTTTACTTAATTTTACATGTGATGTTCAGTTTCATTAACTTGTTTTACCAATGTTACCCCGCCCAGCACCCCTTTTCACTCCCCGGTCCCTTAAGTTTGTTTACTGATATTTTTTTTAAAACGGAATATTTTGGATGTGCGCCACTTACGTTTTATTTAGAAGAGTGTCTAAAATATGTAAGTATCAATAATTTTTAAAAAACCCTTAAAATAGCAGAAAACCGTTTATTAAACTGTTACCGTTTAAATAATTGGAGACCTGGTTGGATGACCTTTAATACAATGATGAAAGGTCAATCTATGGACCTAAATTAGTACCTTCAATACTTACTATAGCTTTACTGTAACAATTAATAGCATCTTCATACTTCCTAAGGTTATACAAACGATTGCCTTGTTCTTTTAATTCTTTGTCAGAAAGATTAACGGTGGAATACATGTGTTTGCTCATTTTTACTAGAATACCAAAGTCTCTACTCACTAAAAACTTTATTCTAAGCCTATTATTAAGATATTAAAATTGGTAGATCTTGGATAAATAAAGCAAATAAAAAGTTTTCAAAGTTGAAAATATGATTTTGACAGTGACAAGAGAGAAAATAATAGGTGTGAAGTTGCTGATAAGTATACGCAGTTTAAGTTAAAAATAGCCCTGGCAGCTGAAGCCAGAAGCCACAACATTAAACGGAGACTGACGAAGATAAACGACAAAACGACGTTAACCAAAAAAAAAATGCAACAGGTTTTCACTACGAGCCTCACTTATCTTTCTTTTTTGGGTCACTAGCCCCATTTTTTTTGTGATAAGTCACTGGCCAATTTGTCTGAAGACCTCAGAATGGTTTGTGACTTTTGTGTAACAATAGTGTAAATATTGCAATATTTTTGCACCATTTTTGTGTTCATTTTGTAATTACCCGTTTTTTTTTGTATAATAAAATATGTGATTATTAATCAGTATTGCAAAGTGTGTTGTGAGAGAAAAATATCATATTCCGCTTAAAAAAATTAAGGTAAGCTCTATAAGTTAAAAAATAAGAGCCGTTGTCCTTATAAACATGGTGAATTTAACCTAAACACCATTTGTCTTTACTGATAAAGAATACTTCCTGGAGAATAAGATTACAACTTAGTTATCTTTTTAAATATATAATATAAGTTAAAACAAATCCTGGAAGAAATATTTGACAAAATAAACCAGTAAGCTAGTTGTTGAAAATTATTTGTTTATAGACTTAATTAACAGGTTTGGTAATTTTGAACTTACGGAGCTCGCCACTCGTTTTATTCAAATTTTGTATATGGGGATTTTCCGAAGCGCTTAAAAGAATTTTAGTCGGCAAAGTTTTTTACCAAGATATTCATTATCAAAGTTTAAAAGAAAAGGTGATTTTCTAGAAACCTGCGGCAACTCCAATTTTGACGAAATTTGGGATACGGGGGTTTTTGGGGCGCTGATCACAAATCTGAAGTTTTTGGCGGAAACGTTTCGTTCTTGAGATATTCATCATCAGACTTGAATTTTAAACTAATCCTATTTTTACAATATTCCCCCTTTTTTGCACACAATTCTTGATTTAAAGCTAAAGTGGCACACAATATTTGATTTTCACCTTTTAAAATCCCGTTTTTTTACGTATTTTACATTATTTTTGCATTAAACTGCATAGCTATACTTTGAATCATTTCAATCCCAGTGTGCCATGAAGCCCTATGTGTATGTATGGTTGCCGCATTATCAAAGAAAAGCCACGCAATTTAATGCAAAAATAATCTAAAAACATAGAAAAACGGGGTTTTAAAAGGTAAAAATCAAAAATTGTGTGACACTTTAGCTTTAAATCAAGAATTGTGTGCAAAAAGAAGGGGGAATATAGTGCAAATAAGCTTAGTTCAAATTTGAACTTTGATGATGAATATCTCGAGAACGCAACGTTTCCGCCAAAAAATCTTTCAGATTCGTGATCAGCGCCCCTAAAAACCCCTGTATACCAAATTTTGTTAAAATCGGAGTTGCCGCAGGTTTCTACAAAGTTACCAAAGAAAACACACCTTATTTTTACTATAGGTCCCCTTATGGGATCCACCATTTTATAAACATGGGAATGGAATATAGGTAAAATGATGATGAGTTTGATTTTCAAGTTTTCAGTTTCAATTCATATTTATTTTAAGTATTTTATCTTTATTTTTAGGACATTTTATATTACATTACATTGTATGATAAAGAATTATTAAATTTTTAGGGTAAAATATATTATTTTTAGGGGCTGCAAATTATTTTAATATAAATATTACATAAACTAAAGTTTTATATATAAAAAAAGGTCCAGTTTGTTGTTTTGTAATTAATGGTATAAATATACCCAGGGCCCTGCCTACTGGGTGGTGCAAAGCACCAGGGCCAAAGCAAGGGGGCGGAAAATTGTGAAATATAGGGCGAAAATTTTTGAAATGAGGGGCGGTATGTAGGAAATTAACATATTTGAATTTCAAAACAGTTTAATTTAAAGGTGGGGACCTTTTTTTGCTCTTCAAAAATGTTTAGCCTTAATTTTCATGTTCTTTTAGGAGCGGCCAATAATTTTTTGCACCAGAGCGCAAGATACCCTAGGAACGACCCTGAATATACCACCAGTATTTATTTCCAGATGGAGGAAAGGCAGTTAAAAAAATTAAAAGGTGTCTTAAGGATGTGATAGAAGGAAGAGATGATCTTTTACAAAATGTTGAAGAACTTATTAAAAGGGTTAGTTTTTTCCAAGTTATTCTGGTGACTAATACCATTTGATCTTTAAAATTATAAGTATCATTGGATTTTTATAATTTAATTTTTGAAAACCCTGTGGAATAATTTAACATTACAATTTTTTACCGGTGTATAGGATTTTAAAGCCCCATCTTTTGTTAACATTTTTTTAACATTTAAATAAAGATTTAAATCATGATCATTTTTAAAAACTATTATTTTGTAATTAAAGCAAAACAACAACAAATTGTTAAAACATTCTTAAAAAACGACCACTTAAAAAAATAATAGAGAAATATGTAATATAATCTTCATGTTTCTGCATTTTTATTTTCAATGTATAGTTAAAAAATACTGTTGCTTCTGTTCTATACCTGTCCTGTTCCTTATATCCATTAATCATTATACACACATTTAGGTATTAACTTAAGTTTCCTTAGGTCAACCTGCAAGTACAAGCATCCTCCAAAACCCACGCTTCTTTATCTCAGAATGAAGCTCTTGTAAGATATCTAACAAAGGCCGTCGGATTATTTAGTGAACTCAATTATTCTGTACTAAAATTCTTAGAAACCGAGCACTCTCCTAAGATAAGCGAAAATATAGAAACTATAAAGGAACCTTTAATGCAAGCTAACTCACCATCTGCTCTAAATGATTATTTGAAAGCAAATTGCAGCGAAAGCATTTCTATGTTTGATTTTTCAACAACGGGACCAAAAGTATCAAATAGCCAAGTTCAAAATGATTCTTATGTTAGAAAACCTTTAGACAATACTACTCTGAAGCTTATATGTTCAAATTTAATCAAGACCAATGTGGCGTCTACAGACTCTGATGGAACAGATTGTCAAAACGCTTTAACTTCTGTATCTGCAGTTGGTAACACTAGCACATCTTTTCCAGAAAGCAATGTTGTTGACAACAAGCCACCTATACAAAGAGAGCATGATTCAAACACTCAAACCAGAAAATCTCCCACTTTTAGTGAATCCGACGTATTCTCTACAGTAAGTTCTGTGGCATATCAACACCCTCTGACTAAATTTCAACCACCAACTGCAGTACCTCAACAATATGACACTGAAGAAATAGATAAGATCAAAGAGAACCTAATGTGTTTCAGAAAGAAGATGGGCTTTGATTCTGAAAACCTTGGCCAGTTGCAAAGTCAATTCAATAAGAATTTACCAAGTGTGAATTTTGAATATGAAGAACCTGTCAAGGAGATTCAGGAAGTAACCAAAAAAGATTCAGCTGCTGAAGCTAAAGAGAATAATTCTGATCTTACTAGCACTATTAGCAACAGTGCTTATGAATCGACAAATAATCTGGAGAATACAACTACGACTGCCAGTACTACTACCACAGATGAAAATGAAAATGACGCAAACGCGAAACTTAACAATGTTGTAGACCTTACAGAAGATGTTACAGTGGATGTTAACAATCAAATGGTTGACAATGGACCTGCAAAAGTACGGGGGCGATTAGGAAACAAAAAATGCCTGCAGTTGACTTAATAGGTAATTAAATTATATTTTCTTTTAATAGTTCTGAGTGTCTATATGTTTACAACTGAGGCTTTGCTTTTACGTATGTAAAGCTAGAATTGTAAAGTGAGCATCATCAATCAAACATTTTTTGCTTAAACTATAGTCCTAATTTGATGCTAATTTAGTGCCAAAATTAAAAATTTGACGCTCTTCCCAGATCCCAGAAAAACGATACAATGCTAGCTGCAGATAAAGCTAGCATTGTATACACTAAAAATCAACTTAAAAACAAAATATACATATAAGTAATCTTAGGCATAGGCGCGCTTGTGGCGGCTTCGGTTGTATCGGCGAGCGTCGATCTCCGGAGTTAAGCAGTGGAATGCGCGCCCATAATTTGGATGGGTGTCCGGCGACAGCGGTGTTTTGGGCAACGGCACACGGTGTTTCTGCTCGGGGATGCGGACCGAGCAACAACCATCCAAGTTATGGAATGAATGGTGTGTGAATGAGAAGGAGTAGGGGTCAAGGTACAATAAGCCTTCAGGCTGCAGTGCACCACCTAGGGGGCGGTCGTCGGACCTGGGTGGGATGACCCCTGAAAGGGTGAAAAAAAAAAAAAATCTTAGGCATCTCGAACTAGTGCTCGATATGTGCTGGTAACACGAGAGGATTACAGAAACTCAATTGAAATCATCGAACGGGCACGATAAACTAACGCAACTAATAATTCCATTTTTGACAAAATGGTGAATGAGTGTGAAAATCATAAAAACAAACGTATTGAGGTTTGATACGATTCTTTTTTTTTTGACAACATGGTGAACTAGCATAAAATTCATAGAACCTCAAGCGTCACAGCAGACGGTCATGCAAAATTGTCACATTGTGGAGGATCATGATTAGTTAAATCTTTTTTTTAACACGCTTTTATTAACTTGGGTTGTAACTATCTATCCATCTATCTATCTATGTAACGGAATCTTTGAGCCTAATTTTAACCAACTTCCAGCTATTCAATTTCTTTGAAACTTTGCACACGTATCGGGGACCGATGACAATGCAATAATTTAAAAACAGTATCCCGTTATCCTGCTTTGGATCGCCAGGAAAAAAAAATTCCATTATATTATAAAAACAACACCTGGGTTGCCATCTGTTGGCAACATTCCAAACTTTGCTACTCAATGGCGAAAAAATTTTTTTAGTGGGTTGCCATCTGTTGGCAACATTCCAAACTTTGCTACTCTTGACAAAATGGCGAAAAAATTTTTAGTGAATAAACTGGAGCATTTATTTTTTAAAATTAATTGATATAACAGACACAAAAATGAAAAATAATTAATAGTTTAAAAAAACTAAAAAAACACGCTTTTATATGCAACGAACTAAAAATTAGAAAATAATTTTTCATTAAAAAAAATATTGTAACTTCATAGTAAAGCGTGGGGTGCATTTTACTATTTTTTCATAACTTTTCCCTCATAGATATTTGCAAATAGAATAATTATAACATTTAATATATTAAGCACCCCACGCTTTTTTACTCTGAAGTGACTGACAAACTCTTTGTAATGAAAAATTATTTTCTAATTTTTAGTTCGGTTGCATATAAAAGCGTGTTTTTTAGTTTTTTAAACTATTATTTATTCCTAATAAAGCAAACTAAAAAAAAAAGTTTTACCAACCCCCCACCCCCAATGTTATAGTTTTGCATGACCGTCTGTGGCGCTTGAGGTTCAATAAGTTTTATACTCATTCACCATTTTGTCAAAAAAGTATGTTACCTCAATAACTTTGTTTCTATCAACGACGTATGGACCCAGCGATTCATTCATAATTTTATAATAAACATTAAGCCAACAATCCTAATAGGCAAAGGGGGTGAGGCAAGCGAGAAATTAAAATGGCGGACTTACTTTTTGACCTCGGTCGATAGTATGCACCCAACGACGTTGGTCTCTATTTACCTGTGAAAAGTGAGGTGCGGAAATGAATAGTCTACCCTTGTACAAACAAAGCACTGCATACCCATATTGTTTTTAAAAACACTTTCTAATCACCAACAAACACCAAAAATACACCAAATTGTCAAATGACAGAAACCAACAGAAATGACAAAGCAAAGGGGGTGTCACCCACAAGCGTTTAGGAAAAGTTCATTCATGTTTTATTTACGATGGAGTAAAAATCCCTGGGCGGCGTTGCCGGGATTAACAAATAATCACGTATTTTCAGAATGTTGCTTTTTAAAAAAGTTAATAATATAATATTTGAACATATTTTTTTAATATGATATCTAAAAATGATAAAAATATATGTATTGTTTATTTAAAAACTTATATTACACAATTCTTTAATATAGAGGCTTATCCAACAACTACTTGTGGTTAGTAAGTTTAGAGTGGAAAAATTAAATTTGGCAAACCGCATTTTAGCGCTTTTACTGTGATGTATTGACGACAACAGCTCAAACGTAAACAAACCTGGTCCATACGTCGTTGGTTTCTATGATTTCCAGATTCAATCACCATTTTGTGAAAAATAGATATATTTTGTTTTTAAGTTGATTCTTGGTGTATACCTACAATGCTAGCTTTATCTGGAGCTAGCGTTGTATCGTCCGGGACCTGAGAAGAGCGTCAAATTTTTAATTTTGGCACTAAATTAGCATCAAACTAGCACTATATTTTGAGCAAACAAATTTTGAAATCTGCTCACTTTACAATGCTAGCTTTACATACATTTTGCTTTTAGAGTTTAGTGGTTCGACTTCAGGCTCTGAAAGTTGTAAGAAAGTCAATTCATGGTTGAACAACAACACGCTATCGGAAAACAAGATCTTAGACCCTTCAAAAACAGAAGAAGTTAAAATAAGTAACCAGAACACTGCAATAGAAAAACTTCAGATGGTTAAAAGGTAAGTTAAATAAAGTGTTTATACCTTTAAATAGTCATATTCATAGCTCTCATAAAATACCCTGAATAGCTACTTGCTATCTAAACCTATAAACATAAAACAACAGATCATACATGCTCTAGCTCACTAACTAGTGACAAAAAAGATTATTGCCAACACAACCTCAATTTGTGTTGAATATTAATACAATCGCTTAAAAATTGTGACTAATTTTTTCTCAGGTTTGACAGAAATGAAGAAGTTAGAGAGCAAGCTAGAAATGACATGCCTGAAATTAAATTTGTGGAAGTGGAAGTACCGAAAGTTATAAAAACGATCTTAATTCTGACAGTAGCTCTACAGGACGGACAAGTAATGGGAAAAAGAAGAAAGTTAAGAATTTGGCTAAGGAAAATGGAGTTTATGGTAAGAAACATAGAGACATTATAAATATGGGGATAGTTTATAGTTTATAGACTTTTGTGCTGCGGTAAAAGAAGGCGTTGTGGGCGTATTGAGGGGCGGAGATCATTGATAGGGAGGATCTATTTGTCTTGCTAACCGGGAGTCACTGATACGACAATGGGAGGAGTTTTGAAAAGTGTGGGTGGAAATTGTTGATATTGCATTGGGAGGAGCTATAAGTTTGCGTGTAGTGGGGGAATATGATCTGCATATAACATCACTGCTAACCAATATAATTAGAATATTTTATTTAAGAATTTGGCTGAGAAAAATGAAGTTTATGGTAAGAAGGATAGAAACATTATAAATGTTGTGTTAGTTTGTAGACTTGTCGGCTGGTAAAAGGAGAATGTGTGTGGGGTGGAGATCACTGAGAGGGAGTTTGGTGGTGCAGAGGGAGATCATTGATTGGGCAATGGGAGGAGCTATAAGTGTGCGAGTAGTGGGGGAATATGATCTGCATATTACATCACTTCTAACCAATATAATTAGAATATTTTATTTAAGAATTTGGCTGAGAAAAATGAAGTTTATGGTAAGAAGTATAGAAACATTATAAATGTTTTGTTAGTTTGTAGACTTGTCGGCTGGTAAAAGGAGAATGTGGGCTGTGTGAGGGGCAGAGATTGTTGAGAGGGGAGTTTTGTGGTCCAGAGCGGAGATCATTGATTGGGCAATGGGAGGAGCTATATGTGTGCGTGAAGTCGGGGAATATGAACTGCGTATAAAATTAGTACTAACAATTACAAGTAGAATAGTCTGGTTAAGAATTTGGCCAAGGAAGGATAGAAACATTATAAATGTGGTGTTGGTTTGTCGACTTGTGGAATTGTTTAGTTTACTTTACACTGTTTAGTGCAAAGAGTTTATAATTTTAAGTTAAGAACACTTTTTTTTAGAGCTCAAAAAATGGAACCACCACAAGAAGGCGCGGTTTGTGTTTTCTCCCATATCGTGTCTCCTAGCGAATTTTACTTACAAGTTGTTGATGATGTTCGAGCTGCATACTTAGATGAGTAAGTTGATTGTTATAGTGCATCTAAACTAACATTTTTAGGTTGGCAATGCAAATAATCCTAAGTCAGTAAATTTCGTTTTTTAAAGTTAAGTTGGCTGCTTAAGAATTTAGGACAGTACTGGAGAAAGTTTTAAAATTTCAATATTTAAAAAAATTTGTATAGATTGTAATGCCTAAATTTATCAGTATTTGTTCTTGTTTGTGTGAACTGTGAAAGCTTGGTGTTTGGCTATACTAATTTATTTAAAATTATTATTGAAAATATAATAATAATAATAAATTTACAGTATATATATTTTTTTACAATATACATGTTATGACAATATAATTCTAAATAATAATAATTTATTGTACATTAATGATAATACTATGTACTTAGGAGACTGAACTCCTGTATGTGTACGAGCTGTAGAGTGTAAAGTTTAATTTTTCTTCTTTAGAATTTCCGAGGAATTAGATCAGAAATTTAAGAAAAGCGAAAACGTGTTTAAAACAAAACAAGAAGCTTTCTCAAAACTTGGAAAATTTTGCTATGGTTATGTTTGGGGAGAAAGAAACGCGTGGTATCGTCTCCAGGTGGTGGATTGGAAATTGGTAAGAATGCTCATTTAAATTATTATATGTTGTAGATAGAAACCAAAAACAGGTTTAAGTTTAAAATTCTTTATATTTAATCAAGGGATGTCCTACAGTAGAAGTGGAAGTTCAATCCGTGGATTATGGATTCAGATGTATAACTTCATTTATGTACTTGAGAGAGATGACAGAAGACTTGACCCATATACCGATGCTGGCGATAAGATGTCACTTTGCATGTGTAAGAACAGTTTTGAGCAATTAATTCTAGACTAATTTTAGTAAAAAACATCGTGGTTTTAAATCTGGTAGTCAGGAGGGCCAAAACTAAAAAACCAGATTGCTTGACTTATTTTGTTTTCTAACGGTTTATAGTAAAATAAATGATTTTCTAAGTACAATTTTCGCAAAAGTCGGTGTAATTTGGTGTAATTCGGTGTAATTGGAAGCCTCTAAAAATAAGAAAGCCTAGCTTTCGCGAAAGTGTTTCCTTAAATTGTACTTTTTCACCTGCTTCATACTCTAAAATCAATAGTCTTATATCAATTATTCCCAGTATTTCAGAAAGCCTAAGAATTAAGGCAACATCGTAATATTTTTCAGTCTGAGAAAATATAACCCTTTTCGTGTTTTTAGCTGTATCCACCGGACTCTACATACTCCCATAGATTGACAGAGTGGCCATCGGACACGATAGAAGCCCTTTATGATATAGCAAATATAAACTTTGACAAAAACGGCACGGATATCAAAATATTTCAATTGATATTCGCCATGACCGAAGGGTAAGTAACAGAAGATACTTTGGCTTCGCCTTCGACATTTATTGCAACCATTTGCCTTCGCCATTTGTTGCAATCTTTCTCCTTCGCCATTTGTTACATTCTTTCTCTTGTATTTTATATTTCAGGGACTCTTTGGGGGTTGATCTAGTTCCATATTGTGAACCTCAAGCAGATACTTTGGGTACCTTGTTGGCCGAC
The DNA here is from genome assembly GCA_014170235.1 of Listronotus bonariensis. NCBI lineage: Eukaryota > Metazoa > Arthropoda > Insecta > Coleoptera > Curculionidae > Listronotus > Listronotus bonariensis. The sequence continues at coordinate 18,895 of JACEGR010002988.1, forward strand.
AGTGGACTAGCAGCCTGTATTTCCGACGATTGTAAGTATGAACTGAAACATTACCGACTAGGCGCGGCTCGTCCATAAGGTCATTTGATCAATAACCCACCTAATTCATAATAAAATTAAAAAGTAATAAGAAATAATCCTGACAAAGATAAAGCACAAAACTTTTGTTGTGCAAAAACTCTCTTCAAATCTATGGTTCAGGATGCTGATTTCTTCTGGCGTGCCTCACGGGTCTGTTCTGGGTCCACTCCTTTTTCTGCTCTATTTTAATAATATAACAAAAACTAATATAAGTGGCTCATTAACTTTGTTTGCCGATGATACCTCTATATTTTGGCATGACACAGACACAGAGAGACTGCAAAAATCGATTTCCAATGACATTAAGATCATTAAAGAGTGGTGCGACTGTAACTTTCTCTCATTTAATATATCTAAAACAAACGTTTTACACTTTAACTGCACTTTGAGTGATGTTCATTTGGGTGATCAGCTGATAAAGATTAAAACTAGCACAAAATTTTTGGGTATTACCTTAGATAATAATCTAAAGTTTGAGAGCCATATTGAAAATTTGGCAGGAAAGCTAACCAGGGGTTGCTATGCCATTCGCATGACTTTTAGGGAACTGGGGTTATCGGTTTCTAAGCAAGTATATTTTGCTCTTGTGGAGTCCCATTTAAGGTGTGGTTTGCCATTTTGGGGTAGTTTCTCTAAAACTCTCTTTACTTCAATATTTTTAATTCAAAAGAGGGCTGTTAGATACATGTGCAATGCGAGTCCTAGAGAGTCATGCAAGCCACTTTTTAGCAGACATAAAATATTAACTTTAACATGTTTGTATATTCTGGAGTCTGTTTGTTTAGTTTTTAAAAGACAAGAAGAATATAGAAGAGAGGAGACGCCATATAACACTAGAAACTGTCATAATCTGGTGTTACCAATACCCTCTAGTACATTGATGCGCAATTCTCTTCTGTACAATTCCAAAAAATGTTCAATCACTTACCTTTGTACATTAAATCTCTATCAAATTATAAAAATTTAGGAATCAACTTAAAAACCTACTGTTGGGCAAGATTTATTATGATGTAAGTGAATATTTTTCTGACAGTTTTGAATTTTAAAATGTTTGTGTATTTTTGTATATATATTTTTTTGTATGTATTTATAATATTTTTTTTGTGTGATTCTTAAAAGTTTATGAATTAGGTGTTTTCGTGTGTTTTACTTGTAAATATTTTAAATATTATTTTTTTTCTCTTTGTCAACAAGAACTATTTATTTTCTTGAGACAATAAAGAATATTTTGAATTTGAATAAAGTTAATCATAAGCTAATACTATAGTAGTTGCTTTATTTATTTTATGCAATTTTGTATGTTTTATCTTTTATTAATTTAAGTAAAAGCATTTGCTTAGCTTCATTTACTTGACCCTATAATTGTGCATAACTCCTTGGCGAGAATGAAGAGAATTTACTGAGCATAATTTAGATTGACCAAATGCATAAAAGCCACAAAAGGAAGCATATACTTGCAATTCAGAAACTTAAAAGATACCTGGTCACTGCCTAGAGGCAACCCTTAATACAATAGGTGATGATGTGGTTGCCTACATCGCACTGCATCACATTATATTTTGCTTTCGCGGTCATGTGTTTTGGCGACAACGCAGGCCATATTGTAAAATATAATAAACTTGTTTTAGTTAGGTTATATTATTTAATGTGTAATTTGTATTGGTAGGTTTACATCTGCCATTTATTGCACGATATTTATGTCAGACAGAAATTCTGGTAAATGTAAACACTAAAAAGGCGCGCTTGTGGCGGCTTCGGTTGTATCGGCGAGCGTCGATCTCCGGAGTTAAGCAGTGGAATGCGCGCCCATAATTTGGATGGGTGTCCGGCGACAGCGGTGTTTTGGGCAAGGGCACACGGTGTTTATGCTCAGGGATGCGGACCGAGCAACAACCATCCAAGTTATGGAATGAATGGTGTGTGAATGAGAAGGAGTAGGGGTCAAGGTACAATAAGCCTTCAGGCTGCAGTGCACCACCTAGGGGGCGGTCGTCGGACCTGGGTGGGATGACCCCGAAAGGGTGAAAAAAAAAAAAAAAAAAAACACTAAAAATCTCTATCGGACATAAATTTTTGATGACGTCTGGGTTTAGGGGTTTAAAGCTTCTTTTTTCTTTTTAGATGCTGACAATCCCGAACTAGGTGAATTTTTCGAAGATATCGATCAGCTTGAAAATGCGGAAAACCTAAATGAACTGGTTTTCGGATACGATGCCAAAGATGAAATGAGAATCTGCAGGTTCACCCGGCAAGACGGAACCTGCTACAAGGGCAGGAACTGCAAGCTAGAACATATTCCTTTAAAAGGTAGACCTATCGATAAAATCCGTCAGAAAAAAGAAAAAACACCAAATTTAGACCTTTTTTTATCCGGGTTAGGTTGAATCACAGCCCTCGTAAACTAACTAGGATAACTATTGCTAAGGCACTCCGCACATGGGTGTTTGAAGTAGCGACCACCGAATAGAAATGAACATTTGATTAATGGTCAATTTATACTATTTTCTCAGCCAATGAAATCATATGTCGATCAGTGTCAAAGGCAAAGTCAAAAATCTCTATATTCAAAAAATGAACACTACAAGTTTTTACAAAAATGCAGCTCCACTGAATGAACTGGCGTCAAAAAATATAAATTAATGCATACATTCTCAATATACACATTAAAAACACTAAAAACAATTCTCACTGCTTAAACAGATCAGGTACTAAAATTTACATATAAAACAAATACTAAAATTTACATATTAAGACAAATAATCCTATCTTAAAAATTATTATCTAAAAATTCATTCACCGTATAAGGTTCAATATTTAAAATTATGGTAAAAATAGATTTTTTAAAATCTTTAATATTATATGTTTGCCTAACACTTACAGGTAATTTATTAAAAAAATTTATACACGAATATGTGGGACCCTTTTCCGTTGCAATGAGCCTATGTATCAATCAATCAATCAATAATTTATTGGTGCCAACGTACAAAGTACTTACACAAGTCAGTATAAAATAATTAAAAATATTCTAAATACTCATTAATACAATTAATTTACATTTAAAATTAAGTTTAAAATACATTTAAATATACTATAACCACATGACATTGACGTACTAACAAATCGTATCGGAATATTTAAACCGACCATTCTTGTATTAAAAGAGTGTCCAATTTAAAAGGCTTCAAACTTGTCTCTGTTGTTGAAAAGAAACAATAAACACTCATATACATATAAACCTGCCAATGTCAAAATTCCAAGCTCCCTGAACTTCCCCTACAAGGCTCCCTCCAGTCCAAACCCAGCATGACCCGAATAGCCCCCTTCTGCACTAGAAACGCTCTACCCGAATCCACACTCCCACCCCAAAACCACACCAAAACGCAAAACCGAGTAAAATGTGGCGTAATATACTGTTTTAAGGTTGCCCAGGTCAAGATATCTAGCCATAACCCTCAAAGAGTAACATGCCCTGTTAAGCTTCTTACAAACCATTTCCACCTGGGCTACCCAGTCTAAGTGCTGGTCCACCTCCATACCCAGGAATCTGGTACTTGCGCTAAGTGCAACAGCCCGCGACTGAAGCTGTACTTCCTCTGGGATCACCACAGCCCCATGCTTTGGTCTAAAGCAGACATAGTGAGTCTTATCCTCATTTAACAGCAGTCTATTTCCTGTAAACCATTCCTGAGCCGCCTCCAGACGCTCATTTGAGATGTCCAAGAGTCTATTTAGAGTTGAAGAGAGCACAAGTATATTGCTGTCATCAGCAAAGTTTACCAGACAGGAGCCATGTATCTCAGGCGCTACGTTGTTAATGTAAAAACCAAACAGCAGTGGACCCATCATACTTCCCTGAGGAATGCCAACATTTAGATGGCCCTCCTCAGAGAAGTGGCGTACCCCATCCCGATCTATCACGACTCTCTGCCTGCGGTCAAGCAGATAAGACCTTACCCAGTCCAACGCCGGGCCTCGAACACCATAGAGCTCCAGCTTGTGTGCGCTGATGTTCCCCGAACCCGACCGCGACGGAGCAAAAACTACCCCTCAGAGCTTTCTGAGACAAGTTCCCAGAAGCCTGAATCCTACCGAACAATATTTTACAGATTAAAAGTTAAATATTTTCTAACCTGAGAGGTTGACTTCTTTTCCTATTTCATTCCAAGCTCTTTTTGTGTAATCTTTTCACAAATATTTTTTTAAAGTATAATTATTAAGTACAGGATGTTTTTAACCTCCTTCACAAATATTATAAACAAATCCATCTTTGGTGCAAAAATTTCTTGATGTAACACTAATCACAATAACAATCACATTACCTAAACAAAATACAAAACGGTTCTGTATTGCATTTGTTTACTAAAGGACGCGGATTGCTGAGATCGAACAGGCTAATATGCCTACGAGCTGTCGATGCCTGTAGAATCGCGTTCTCTTCGCTGTTATACTGACCCATGTGCGGAGAGCCTAAAAATGGCAGTTTATGTATGCACTTCTATTTATTTCTTAATGTAAGGAACATCGTCATTATTCAAGTAACTAACCACAAAACACCGCATTATTATGTAATAATAATTAATTGTTTTTATTTTCAATAAATTGCAAAATCACAGAAAATGAAATAAAAATTTTAAGAATTGCAAAATATAACATCATAGAAATAAAACCTCTATACCGGGGTATACACGGTTATCCAAACTGTCACATCTGTCAAAAAGGCAAAGCTCGCGCGCAAATTTGACCGTGTGTATTAAAAAACTGCCACATCTGGCTTGGCATGCGACTCGATGTCCGAGTTTGATTTTTCATGGCGCGCGTCGTGCAAACTTGTGCATGTGTAGGACACGTCAGTTAACGTTTCAGTTTAGGGACGTCGTTTACGGTGTTATATTGTTAGTTTTGAGTTAACAAAATGGCTCTTTAGCGCTAGGAAGATGTATTGCGTGATTTTATAGATATGTACCAAGGTTATCCATGCTTTTGGAAAGTTAAAAGTAATGAATACATTGACAATAATTAAAAAAATTTCTTCGCTGGATCACGCTTATGTTTAAGTTGATCACGCCATCAGCTGCCCAAACTGACGCAGAACTGACAGGTACATCTAGATCGTGTGAATCAAAGGCTTCATTTGACATTTGCTTTCATGCAAATGCGTTTCAGGTTTGCATGACCGTGTATACCCCGGTTATGTATAACAATAAACAAGTTTGACTAGTCGGCCATATTGGAAAATATCTTTATGACAATGTTGCCACTAGTTAAAAAATGCAAGTATGAGTGCATGCATGATCTGCTTATTTATTTTGTAGGGTAAGATTGGAAGTAGTTATTCTAGTTGTTTTATGAGGGATGTGTATTGAACGGAAATTTTTCGTCATAAATTGTACAGGGTGATGCGGATTGGACTGGCAAACCAGGGTTGCCAACTTTTAAAAAAATCCCTCCCTAAACCGAGTCAAAATAACCCTAAAATGTCCTAAATTGAGATTTCTATTAGCACTGAAAGTCGCTAAATTATAAATATCAAATATACATTATAAAATCACATTCTAAAATAAAAAATATAGTCGAGAAAGTTTAAATTTAAGGGCTAAAAGCCCCAAGTTGGCAACGCTGTGGCAAACGCTTAGATTTCGAAAATGATAAGAAATTTGAGATTTGTATGTTTTAAAGTAGAATTCAAAATACTTTGTATGAAGTTGAACAAGTATATTACATTGTTTAGTTACCAAAAAGCAGTAAAAATAGATATATTTTTATACACAATTTTTACTAATATAAAGGTCTAAGGCTTGTAGAACACTATTAGGAAGATTTTATGCAAAGAATGCCGGCACATTAGAGTAGCGACGGGGGTCGGTCTGCCCCTGGCCCCCTGTTAGAAGGACCCCCAAAGGGGGTATTTATAGGAAAAATGGTAATTTTTTTTGTTTTTGTGGTTAGTAAGTAGATTTGAAACTTAATATATAGTAACATCATGAGATGTTTTTAATTTATAAAATCTTACAAAAATACCAAAGAACAATTTGTTTTTGCAGCTAAAAGACCCAGCTTTATTTATTTAAAAATTGTAATATTTTAAAAGTTTTTTTGTACTATTATCTTCGGCCAAAGACCATTCGAGATATTTTCGATAAATAAAGTTTTTTTTTTCAAAAAATGTTTTATTTACATGTTCATATATTCCTCCCTAGAACATGGTCAATTTCAGACCAAGTCAACATTACATATCATTTAAAATGACACCAAACCATTGTATTTCCCCTATTTATATAAAAGTAAGCTGGGTTGTGGGCGGAGATCATTGAAAGGGAGGACCTGCGTGTCTTGTGCAGAGTGGGGATCACTGATAGGACAATGGGAGGAGCTATGTATAGTGTGGGTGGGAATTGGTATGAGACTATCGAAATGGGAGGAGCTATAGGTGTGCGAGAAGTGGGGGTATATGAACTGCATGCAAAATCACTACTAACAAATATATTTAGAATAACTTGTTTTTACAGCTAATATACATTCAGATTTGAACGTTTTTTTCTTCTGGTCGCGTTATAAGACATTTTCGACAGGCTAAAAACAAGTAAGAGTAACATAAAACGGGGTGATTTAGCGGCTTTGATCAAGTGATAACTTTTGATTTGGAAACTCGTAAAGATGGAATTATTTCCGGTCCGTAAGGAAAGTAATTCTATTTTATCCAGTTTCAAACCCGAAAAGAATTATTTCCGAGAACACTGAATGTATGTTTTAAGTACAGATTAAAAAGTGAAGCAATTTTTTAGATGGATACACAACTGACAAGACGATGGCGTTTTTATACGGCTATAAACGATCCGATCTTTCCGCAAAAAGGTGAATCAGTGCAAGTGTTGGTCACAGCATACAGAGATGCGTGTACATATTTGGTACAGTTCGTAAGGAATCCTGTATTGAGGGAAAATCGTAAGTATAGTTCAATAAACAGGTATTTTCAAAAAAGTTATTTTATGTAAAACTTGACAGCAGTTCTTACAAAAATACTATTACCACTTAAATTCTCCATTATATTGCACATAATCTTTTTTTTAGCACATATAACGATGGACAAAGATATATCTGACCTTATAGACGCAATGAATCATCCAAAAATTATAAGCAAATATAAACCTTTTAAAGTTTACCCTTCCGAAGGGGAAGTTATACTGGCATTTCATAAGCTGTCCCAGGTTTGGATGAGAGTAGCTGTTCGACAGCTACTCTTCAACAAAACAGGTGATATAACCGGGGTAGAGGTGAGTACTTATTTCATTTTATGACACTTTGGGGTAATAATTTTGAGCAAACACTTATAATCAGAGGAACCTAGGTCTGGCAAATGAGGGGGATATTAAATAAAGCATTTAATTTTCTCTTACTATTAGTTATTATCATTCTTAGTTACTTAAATACCTTAGCTTTATTTTTGGTAGAATGATATTTATGTGTTCCATTGCACTGTTTAAAGATGTTTATATGTTTAAGTATTTTTTTTAGGTTTACGCGGTCGATTTTGGGGATCAATTTGTGGTTAACCCAAAAGACACCCGAGTGATGCTTGAAGACTTCATGCATTTACCCTTTCAGGTTAGTTTTTTAAATCTTTTTACACTCCTCGCAGGCTCGTGTAGAGCCCAAGTACTAGGTTCTGTGGGTGCAGATCTTTTAGATGCTTAACCCAGTTTTAAATCTTAATTTTTATAGAAGATCTTCTACTTAACATATAATTTGTTCAAAAATATTTTTAACTATAGAGCAACAGTCAAGATAGAAAAACATATCGCCTCACATGTTTGTTAACTAAAGTCCATTTCTTATTTTGTGATAGTAGAAAATGTCACGTTCGTCCTAAACAGGTCATAAACCGGCCATAAACCATCGACGTCACGTTTTTTAATACGTAAAATTCACATATTCTTAGAGCTAAAATAGGGTTAAATTATAGCTTATTAAAAATTAAATTCTATAGAATAATGACATTAAAAAACTCAATTTTAAGAAAGAAATGTCAAAGTAGTTAATTAATTAAATGAAGTCTAGTATTTATTAAATTGTTATACGGCATTTGTTTTATAGGCATTTACGAATTAGCCCGGGCGGGACAAGAAAAAAAATTGTGCTATACCGGGTGTTGCTCCGTCGAGCGGGACATAGGGAATCCCATGTAAATTTTGAAGTGGTCCAATATTGGCTCCCCTAATTATTTTAGAAGAAAATATTATTAGGATTTTTAAAGAGCACGAAAAGTTGTACCCAGTGTACAAATTTCAGCTCTTCTCAGTCCGCCAGCTAAGAGATAAATGCTAAAATAAGTTACGAATCTCCTATCTTCTTACCCGCCTTGTATTATTAGAAGTTTATAATAAAATACTAGAAAAATTATTTAACCTCTTACTCTCAAGTTGTCAGATCAATGTCACATCATTTTTAAATAATGAACTACTTAAATCAAGAAAAAATCACTATTATAAAATGGTTTTACCAGGGAAATAGTTATCGAAGAGTAGCGGACATGTTTGCAGCCTATTTTCCCAATAGGCCAATACCAAGTAAATCGACAATAGAACGGACGATAAAAAATTTGAAACTACAGGCACAGTAATCAATAATTGCAAATGTGAAGAAAATCGACGTAATCTTTCGCCAAACGATTTTTTCTATGGGGACATTTAAAAACTAAGCTACCAATAAAAAATATGAAAATTTAGTCCAGCTAAGGAATGCTATTTCCGCTGAATGTGCCAGAATATCGATGTACCAACTAGCCAACGTAAGAAATGAGTTTTATAATCGTTTGGGTTATTGTCTGGCAGTTAATGGAGGAAATATTTGAGCATTTGATTAAATCCTGATATTTTCGTCATAAATTGATTTCTAAATGTAGAAAAATTTGTTTTATTGTCTTGCGTAACTGTGAGTGCATGTGTTGGAATTAGCTGTAAACTAAAATGAAATGCGAGGATTCTTTTGAAATTCCCGTATAAAATTGTTCAGTTTTGGCAATGACATTATAAATTAATGATCTAAATTGTCACTGATAAATCGATATGGTGTTTTTATTATTGATTTCTAGAGTACAGGGTGCATAATGAGATACTACGTTGCAGAAGTATTAAGCAGTTTACTCTTTACTGGTTGGTTGAAAAATGCTCAAATTTTCATTTTGGGTGGAACTTACTGTGCTCTTCAATAAATCCTAATAGCATTTTTTCTAAAATAATTAGGGGAGCCAATATTTGACTACTTCAAAATTTACATGGGATTCCAATCCAATTGAGTTAATATGGGCACAGGTGAAAGGGTTAGTAGCGAGGAATAATACCACTTTTAAATTAAAAGGTGTAAAGATACTTTTAAAGCAGTCGCTAGAAAATATAACCGAGCAAAGCTATCACTCACGTTATAGAAGAAGAAAACAAGATGTGGAAGCTTGACAATTTAATGGAAGACACAATAGAGCCCATTATAATAAATACCGCAGATCATGACTCTGATAGTGAAGAACTTTATTTTTCTGACTAAAATGTATTGTAGTAGTAAAATTGTAAAAACTAAAATAAATTATATACATATTTTTTAAATCTAATAGACTAATAAATTTAATATTGTATTTTTTTAATAATTATTTTATCTGTGGATAGGTACCTTTTAACTACTTATTTCAATGCTTTATTTAGAAATATCGCCAAATCATTACAAAATACAATGGTCAACTCTTATTAAATGCATGAATATGAACTTGTAACATCTTATTTGTAAACGTTGTATTGTAAATTAACATAAAAATGTCAAGAAGTTCCAAAATAGACCTGGGCAAAAAATCAAATATCGAAATTTGTAAAAAAATATTTTTCATCGATCATTTATTCATCCCAATATATTTATTTTAAAAATATGTTAAGAATATAATTTACAACTGAAATATTTACGCGATATAAATCAATTAAATTTACTTACAACATTTTCTATGTCTTACTTTTTTCCTAATTTATTTTCATTCTTATTTGTTTCATTTTCTTTAACTTTAAAACTTTTGGACTATGTACAGGTTATTATTAACTTATTATAATGCCACTATCTTATATTATTATCCCCATTATAATATCGTAAAACTTGCACCCAACATGCTCCGACACTGGAAGGTTTATTTTCTAAAAATATTCAACTAAACCATTGTTAAAATGTTTATGGCCCTATTGTAATGCATCATTTACAGAGTGTGTCGAACCAAATACCTAAAAAACTACCTGTTTATTGGTTCCTTTACATTGAAAAGAGTTTAGAGACTTACCCTGTAATAAAACCTTTTTTGAATTTATAATACCTTCTTTAGCTATCACCGAATAAGAAAATGGACTATAGTAAAAGTTACTTGCTAAACCGTTATTTGGCAATTTAGGTAATACAAGTTTTTAAATGACTAGGATTATCTTCTGAACGGTTTGTGATAGAAATAATCTGTAAATAGCAACAGATAGATCTTTTTATGAATGATATGTTGGTGAAGAATCTCAACTTGTTAGTAAGCTGATTAACTGGGTTTTAATTGCTCGTTAGAGCGTGCTCTATTCTCTATTAAAAAGTCGTAATTTTTAATTTAAAAATGGGGTCTAAACAAGTGGTTTAACGTGGCAGTTATAGTTCCCTTGCTTTTTTAGGTGATGCAGATTTATTTGGACAAGTACCAGCACAAAACGGGTTGTGACGCGAAGAAAGCTAGACGGTTTTTTGACAAACATATCTCTTATAAGAACTTTTTGGTTCATATAAGGTAAATATATTTAAAAAAAATGTATCAACATCCTTGCCCTCTTAAGATAACTAAAGTAGACTATTGCCGTCTTTATTTGTTTGACGTCTGTGGCTTTTTCTCAGCTAAATTCTACTTAACTATAGAGATATTTTCTTTGTTAGCTGCTTACAGCAGATGTAAGCACTTTTATTTTTTGACAAATCAATAACGCCAGTCTTACAGCAGCTCACAGCAGTTGTTAGCGGCGTCGGGAGATGTCTAACAGGATAAAAACAAAAAGAGGGAAATATAGCCAAATTTGAGGTAAAAAATCAAACAAAATTGACTAAATGTATACTAATAATAACAACAGTATGTGTGGGAAACCATCTGAAGGATTAATTTATCTGCCATTAAAGATATTGCGCATTTTTGTTTTAAAATTGGAGTTGTCATTTTTAGGTTATATTATTATTATTTTTTTGGTCATTTGTCATTGGCGGTAAGCGCTTTTATGTTTTCGATTCACATTATAATGACGTCAGCTGTTAGACAAGCTTGTTAGCAGCTGTAAGACAGAAGAATTAGAAAAATATCCTTATTAGTGCATGTCTAGCCATTAGTCCGGATTTTACCGCTAAACGATTTTCTATCCTCAGCTGGATAGAAAATCGTTCGCGGTAAATAAAAAAATTCCGGACTAATAAATAACTAGACATGCGCTTTAAAACAATTCTAAACCAGTTCGGTTCTGGTTCGGAATCAGTTCATTACTAGACCCGCGAACAAAGCTATTATTCAGAAGTGTTACCGGCTATATTTTACTATAGATATTTTCTGTTAGTTGCTTACGGCAGCTGTAAGCACTTTCACTTTTTTGACAAATCAATGACGTCAGTCTTACAGCAGCTCACAGCGGTTGTTAGCGGCGTCGGGAGATGTGTCTAACAGGATGAAAAACAAGGAGGGGAAAAATACCTAGCCAAATTTGAGGTTAAAAGTTAAACAAAATTGACTTTAATGTATACTACAATAACAATAACAATAGTATGTGAGAAACCATGTGAAGGGATTAAATTACCTGCCATTAAAGATATTGCGCATTTTTGTTTTAAAATTGGAGTTGTCATTTTTTAGGTTATATTATTATTATTTTTTTGGTCATTTGTCATTGGCGGTAAGCGCTTTTATGTTTTTCGATTCACATTATAATGACGTCAGCTGTTAGACAAGCTTGTTAGCAGCTGTAAGACAGAAAGAATTAGAAAAAATATCCCTTATTTGGTGGTACTTAGTAACATTATTTTTTAACCAGTGATAAATAAAGTAGTAGCAACATTGTCATGATGATATTTTCCAATATGGCTGACTTGTTTATCTTTGTTGTCTTATATTTTGTGCTTCTTGGAATGTATATTTAATTTTCTGCGATTTTGTGGTTATTGATAATAGGAGGGGAGCCCAAGATGCTACTGGAGCGTCATACAGACCTATTGGGTTGCAAAGCTTAGATGATAAAAGAAAAAAATGTTATATAATGTATAATGTTTTCATCGGTGCGGGAAGCGGCTATAGACTTTTAAATATGTCAAAAAAATACTGTTATTATTTCGGCTTGTAAAAATCGTTCGAATCGTATTAAATTATATAAATTTTTCGTTCTCCTTGAATTGTTTTCTTCAATATAAAAAAATAATAACCACGCTCGAGAATGTCAAAACGACGTTTTTTTACAACTTGGTAGCCCTCCGCTTTTTAACGTCACTATTAAATTGTCAGATTAGTGGAATATACACTGTTTAGCATGTAATTAACTCACCCTATCTTAATCTGACGCGCTCGAAAATTTCTGAAGGGTAAATTTTTGTTTAATACGATCACCCCTGTATACGGAGCTCATATCGATGGGTTTTTGACAACACATCATAAGCGACAATCGTGACTTTTACGGTAAACGATATTTTCTCTTCAGATATTTTTAAAACAAAGTTGCTGATTTTTTTGTATATACATTAGTGCACGGCTTTATTCTAGGTCTCGGTTTTGGTTAAAAATAACGCGATGGAAGAAAATCGTTTATTTCGAAAACGGTCTACTTTTGGAGATCAAAGAAGTATACCTTTTTTGACTAAAATTAAATGCTGTTTTATTATTTCCACTCGCAAATGTGCATACAGGGAGGTCAAAAAGTTATGACCATTTTAATCAATCAATGTTATTGTATGTGGCGCCATCTAGTGGTAATGGCAAAATAGATATCATATTCGTGTTCGTCATCCCAAATAGTAAAAGTACACCAAATTTCACTTTAATCTGTCCAGTGGATTCCGAGATATTTCACTAAATGTTTGGTAAAAAATTAGTTTTAACACCCTGTAGAACGAAACCAATAACATTTTGCTAAGCGATATTGAGCTCAAACGCTTTATTTTCATGTCAGATCATCTTTCCTTCATATCACACTGCTGGAATAAGTCTCTTGGGTTTCTAGGTGAGTCCCAGATCGTTGCTCTTGATATATCCAAAGTTTTTGACCAGGTCTGGCATGCCGCACTTCTTAATGCTTCCTCCTATGGTCTTTCAACTAAAATCTGTACTTGGCTCTCCTAGTTATCTATCTGATCGTCGTATATCAGTTATTGTGGACGGCCATTCTTCAAGCTTTCACCAAGTAAATGCTGGAGTCCCTCAGGGCTCAATTCTGGCACCAACATTGTTTCTTCTTCACATCAACGACCTTCCTCTCGTCCACAACTAATTCCATTCATAGTTTCGCCGACGCTAGTACCCTTCACTCCAGTTTTCAGTTTCTTAAACCCATTACTAAACCTGACTTGAAAACAAACGCAGAGCGATGCAGATATCTCTTTTGCAGGATCTTAATTTAATATTGGATTGGGGCGCTAAAAATCTCGTCCATTTAATGCATCCAAAACACAAGGAAAACGGGGTAGATGGCAGATTCGGGGCCCCTGCGCACGGCTTATTGTGCACCCTGGTTTTACGTCTGGGAAATGTCGGTCAGACGGGACCTACAGCTTAACGTGAGTTCCGAACCACGGATGTCCTCTATTCATGACAACCCAATGTTCCTTGTCGCGGAAAGATCAAATACTCATCCTCTACTTATGAGCGGCCAAGTTTTACAGAGCAAAGACACCTTCAATCTTGTGGGCGTCACATTTGAAAGTAACCTTAACTGGCATAAACACATTGTATCTATAGCCACGGCAGCTTCAAAAAGCTTGGATTTCTCTTTCGAGCCAAAAGTATTTTTCCGCTTCTAATTTATACACTTTATATGTGTCCCAAATCCGACCTCCCTTGGAATATTGTCTCATATCTGGGGCATGGCGTCCACCACCACCCTAAGCATTCTTGATTCCATTCAAAGAAGAGCTATTCGTCTCATTAATGATCCTTCACTTACAGAAGGCTTCCCTCTCTTGCCGATCGTCGGGCTGTGGGGGATTTATCGCTTTTTATAGGTACTTCCATGGCTTCTGCTCTGAAGAATTGTCCAGTATAGTTCCTCCACTTACGGTTCCCAACAGAGAAACTCAGTGGTTCCGCGCGTATGCATCCCTATACGGTATAACTGGACAGGCGAACACACGAACTTCCCACTTTGTTCGTTCTTTTATCCCTAGAATTTCTAGATTGTGGAACCATCTGCCCGCGGAAGTCTTTCCTTCCCCCAAATCTTCAAGTATTTAAGTCCCGTGTCAACAAACTCCCTCTTACCTTGCTTAAGACACCCACGGTACGTTAGTATTTAGGCTTTCAGCCTTCGTGGTTTGCCCAAAAAATAAAAAAACAATGTCAGATATCCTATATTAACCTATGTCCAGTTAACTACTGGCCACCCTGTATACCTTGTAATTTTTAAGAAGCGGAAGTTATTCTAGTTGCTGTATTTTGTATAAGGGATATGATCAACCTAGAGATTTTATTATAAATGTCTTTAGATCAAGTGATGCACCCTACAAAGTACACTTAACGACCTTTAAAGGACGAGATATAGGACCCACTCTCATCAAGGAAGGATACGCGGAGAAAAGGAGTATGGATCTGCATATGGCGGAGAACAGACAAGAATTGTACAAAATGTCTCCAGAATAAAAACAAATATAAGAAGATGAAGACTGACTTTTGTATTGGTATATTTGTAATTCACTTTATTATTTTGTAATGTATTTTATTGCATGACAGGTCGGGTGAAAACCTTCGAGTATATACCCCCTAGAGGCAGCCTTGCCGCTTGGCTTTGCGAAGAGCGTGCGGAAAAAAGATAGTTAGTGACTAGTTTTCTCTTGCCAAGCAGCAAACTGCATCTACAAAATTTATTCCTAAAGGTTAAAATGAATTAAATATAAATTGTTAAAAATATCATTTAAAAGTTAAAATTTTTACGTCGAATTAATTAAAAATATCATTTATAAGATAGGCTCTAATTAGCGAAAAATTTATAGCAGAGTAAAAATCAAATAGTGTTAAGAAACAAAACGGACTTGTACTTTTACGGATATATTTTAAATCAGTAATTAATTTAGATGTTACAATTCATAACACTTGCTTTTATTCCACTACCAGTCCCATCCTGCTTTTGTAATTTTTGTTTATAATGTATTGTTTACATCTACTTTAAAAACGAAATCATGTTTGCATATATTTAAATATGAATGTGTTATCTTATGAAGAATAAAAGTAAATACTGATTTTCGTTAATTTTAAAATCAGTGAAGAGTCTGAATTTGTTAAGTGGAAATAGCAACGAATTCAACACCCGCCACTAACCGCTTTGTTGTCAAATTTAAGTATATTTTACTTCTCTATGCTGTAATGTGGTCATTTTCCATTTTTAGGTAGTAGTTATTAAAAATAATGTCGTGTTCGCGGCATTACTGCGTTGTCTAGGTGCTGTGAGTGAAATGAATGAATAAAACTGAATGTTTTAGAGTTTGGACAACGTTGAAGAAAGTAGTTGCGTAGCTAGGCCCGCAGGGCCCCTCACCTCATTTCTTTTCAGTATTTCACTACCAAGCTCCCTTATCTTGGGGGCTCCGGGGCACTGCCCCGTCTAGTCTCATATTAGCTTCGCCACTGGAAGGAATAGGAGAAAAGGGGGTAGATGGTAGATTCAGAGGGGCTGGAATAACCCTACTACACTGCACGGCTTATTGTGCACCCGGGTTTTACGTCTGGGAAATGTCAGTCAGGCGGGACCTATAGCTTAACGTGGGTTCCGAACCACGGATGTCCTCTATTCACGACAACCCAAGACAAGGTCCCCAACTAGGAAAGGTTGTATACCTCCATATAATTCAACTGGTTGGGGTCCACAAGTCTGCGGTTGCGTAGTACACGGTAAAGTGTGTTTCGGCGCCTTGGTTGATGCGGGACTTCAGCGTCGATATATTTAAACTTTTTGACCGTCTTTTGTTAGGCTAACCACTAAATGTGGACTCTTTGTTTGACCTCCGGACAGTGCGGACGTGCGTAGAGGACTACAAAGTTCTTCCCGGGGTGGCGGTTAGAGGTGTCGTACGAACGTTTTTACCTTCGGGGATCAAGGAAAGATTCACGCTAAATTGACGGCATCTTTCTTCTGGATCTAAGCGCTGTGAGCGAAGATTCCTATTAGCTGATGGTATCCTGTTTGGTAGTGAACACGAGGTATTTCTCAAATGTTGAGAAATAGATGGGCGTGACATGGGAACTGTCAGTAGTGAAAGTGAAGGTTATACGTAACACCAGTAGCAGTTCTTGGTTTGACAGTCGACAATTTATGCATTGCAGAATAGAACCACTACATGTCTGACCAAACTTTATATAGAAATTTTTGGTCTGCCCCGTTAAAATAAATAAGACTCGAGGCTGATATTTTTATTTCTCTGTGTGTGTACCGTTAAGAAACGTTATTAATTTTATTTCATTGGTGTTATTCAACCTTATGAAAACCCTTTTAAGATTTTGGCAACCTAGTCGTAACTGTTTGACAGGATAAGTATAAGATCTACGAAAAAAAATCTCAATTTTTCGACAATTAAGGAAATTCATATATTATTGCGACATTAGGGAATTATTTCCATGTGTTTTTATAGTATTAAATCTATGATTGTTAATATTTTATGATAAGAAAATTTAATATATTTTTGATAAACATGTCTTGTTTTATTACCGTTTTATTTGATCAGTATGAAAGAACATTATTATAATATTATAAAGAGTTAATTTTCAGAAATACTGAATCGATCATGAAAACTCTGTCACAATCAGAAAGCTACACTATTAGGTAGTTCTATAGGCTATATTTTATTATAATTAAACAGAAAGTTCAGAGAAAAATATAATTAACGCCCAACAAAGTGCGCATAAGTGGGTAATAATTTTAAAAAAAATTAATTGTCAAGACTGCCTCTAGGTATGCATATGCTTCAGCCTCTTCCTTAAATAATTTCTGGCTATAGCTACCGTGCATTTATCCATATATTGACATCTGTCAGACCTGTCATTTTACTGGTCGATGGTCGTCGGTCGTCGGTCTTTTTACATAATAGTTTTTTAAGTTAAAAAGAAATTATAACATGGCTTTTGGCGATTATCCTCCAGAATACAACCCCAAAGTTCACGGGCCCTACGACCCCGCTCGTTTTTATGGAAAAGGTATGTTTCAAATTAACCTTTATTTTTGTTACATAATGCATAGATGTGTCCTTAAAATTATGCCTTTTTTGTATAAGTGTAAAATATTGGGTCTTACATAATTTCCTCTCATGTAATAAAGATTACACACATAAACTTATAAAAGTACCAACTAAAAGGTTTAATTTATCTACTTTTGTTTAGCCGATACTCCATTGGCTCAAGTAAAATTGGGAGAACTAGGAGCCTGGTTGGGACGTCGTAACAAGCATCCTTCAGCTATTGCTTCAGCCTGCAGTAGAGGGTAAGAATACTATCAGCTGTGTACACTAGTGTTTGGAGACATAGCCTTGCACACATTTTTTTATTTTAAAATATTTTCTTTAATAAATTGGCATTTTTTTTTCAAAAGTAAAGATATCTTTGGTAATAGTTTGATATAGCAGTTTTCGCTATTATTAGAGATTTTCGTAAAATTCTTTTTCAGGGCGTTTCTATAGGTCAATTATGACACAAATCTGTGTGCATGTTTTCCAAAATCCATTTCTATAATTTATTATTAATAAAAAGATATTTACGGGACGGTGGAGTGAACAGGGGTGCTGGGTGGGGACAAAACAATATAAATCCAACGTCAAACACAAGAAAACATTAATACACTGCATTTGGGGCACATGAAAAATGTAAATTAATTTTGAAAAGTATTAAATTTGTGAGTCTTGATAGAAACAGCGTTGCCAAACTTCTTATGAAGAATTAACACCAAGCCTACTTTGGGGATTATCCACTATTTCCATGAGAAACAATGGTATTTTTGTAGAAATCCCTCCTTCTTTATGGAAAGGTATTTTCCTTTTTTCTCTACAAATTATAATAGGAAGAAGGAATAACTTAATTTTTCCTAAGAATTTTGTCCTTTATCTTCCTTTTTTTAAGCTATTGACACTTTCTCACTTTATTTGGCAACATCGTAAGACATTTACAGTTCTATTGCAAACTCTTCTTTTTTATGCAGTGGCAGCAATGGCGGGATTGTTGTACTATTATTTATTTTTAATTTTTTAAACAATTTTTGGACATTTTTGTAAACAGAAAGTGCTGTGTGTACTGTGAAATACTGTTTTTGAGCGTTTAATGTAGGATTTCTACTGTTTCGTCCCCACCCAGCACCCCTGTTCACTCCACCGTCCCGTAAATATGTTTTTATTAATAATAAATTATAGAAATGGATTTTGGAAAACGCGCACACAGATTTGTGTCATAATCGACCTATAGAAACGCCCTGAAAAAGAATTTTTCAAAAACCTCTTATAATAGCGAAAACCGCTATATCGAACTATTACCATATCTTTTTGCAAAGGTATTCTTTTTAATATGTTCGGTTTTTATTATATGTTTAGATTGTTTTTTTTTTTTTAAGTTATGCTATAAGTATAAAAATAAATCTCAGTTTTTTAACAATTAAGAGAAAAATTCTGCTTTTCATGTAATTCAACTGATTTCTTTCCACTTCGCCTGCATCACCAGAACTTATATTTTATTTCATAAGTTCGAAGTAGAAAAGAATGCCTTACAAAGTGGCCAAAAAGGCCTTTTATAATACAGAGTGTCCCAGGATAGGTGTTACAAGAATACAAATGAAACAAACATTTTCAAATTTGGAATGTCCTTTTGGGAAAACTGGTTGCATGGTCCAAAACTTTATTTATTTATTCAAATTAATACTTACAGAGTAAAACTCCAAATAGTACAAAAAAACGTAAAACTAGTTACAGTTCTTTTGTACTGATAAAAAATACAAAATTTTACTTCAATTGGTAATATACTGGGCTTAGTTATAACTAAAAATATGAAAAATCACCAAGAGTAAAGTACCTTTATTTTAAATTGTATAAGTAAATGTTGTAGAGAATTAAATTTTATGTCCAAATTTAAAGTTAAACAATAAAATTTAAAAAATATTTTTGTCAATTTTTCACATTTTTTTTTTGTCTTTGGACAAACCGTGAAGACTAAAAGCCTAAATACTAATATACCGTGGGTGTCTTAAGCGAGGTAAGAGGGAGTTTGTTGACACGGGACTTAAATACTTGAAGATTTGGGGGAAAGGAAAGACCCCGCGGGCAGCAGGTTCCACAATCTAGAAACTTTAAGGATAAATAGAATGAACAAAGTTGAAAGTTCGGGGCCTGTCCAGTTGGACCGTATAGGGATGCATATGCGCGGCACCATGAGTTTCTCTGTTGGGAACCGTGAGTGGAGGAACTATACTGGACAATTCTTCAGAGCAGAAGCCATGGAAGTACCTATAAAAAGCGATAAATCCCCCACAGCCCGACGATGGGCAAGAGAGGGAAGCCTTTCTGTAAGTGAAGGATCATTAATGAGAGACTACGAATAGCTCTTCTTTGAATGGAATCAAGAATGCTTAGGGTTGTGGGGGACGCCATGTCCCAGATATGAGAACAATATTCTAAGGGAGGTCGGATTTGGGACACATATAAAGTGTATAAAATGAAAGGGGAAAACTTTTGGCTCGAAAGGAAATCCAAGCTTTTTGAAGCTGCCGTGGCTATAGGTACAATGTGTTTATGCCAGTTAAGGTTGCTTTCAAATGTGACGTCCACAAGATTGAAGGTGTCTTTGCTCTGTAAAACTTGGCCGCACATAAGTAGAGGATGAGTATTTAATGACTCTTTTCGCGACAAGGAAGATGATTGTGTTATGCATTAACAGTTTTTAAAATACTTGGCTTAAGGCAGCTTAAAAAAATAAAATTTCTTTGAAATGTTGCTCCCTCTTGTACAATATTTAGGTTGTAATGCGTAATGTAAAAATTTGGAAATTACATTTTTTTTTACTCTCATGCTTTAACTTTAAATTTTGATATAACATATCAATTCATATACAACATTTACCTAAACAATTTTATTTTATTTTTAAAAATATAAAAATAGTTAGTTCCTGGGCATTTTTCATATATTTAGTTATAACTCGCCCTGTATAAAATCAATTAGAGTAAAATTTTGTATTTATTCGTTTTGAACCATTGGACAGTTTTTCCAAAATTCCATTTTAAAATTCAAAAATTTTAGTCCATTTGTCCTCTTGTAACACCTATTCTGGGACACGCTGTATCTTTGTCATTTAATCAAATTCTTATTTTTTAAATGTATTTATTTTATAGCATTCTGGAGATGGCAGCACAAGTATGTTCAGCCAAAACGTGCTGGAATTGCTCCATTTTTACAAGTTGTTTTTGGATCAATGGCAATTTTCTATGTTCTTAATTATGGAAAGATTTGTAAGTACCTCAGAAATCATCAGGGTTGAAAAAACATGTATTTTTTAATTTTGTACAAAACACATGTTTTTTTGTTTTAAACAAATAAAACGTAAAAAAAAACATTGTTTTAATCATAATTTTCCCAAAAGGTACAAACAATAGAGAATTATTGCAAGTTGCCTTATTAAGCTCGGGAATTATTAATACCGGCCTTATTTAAATAGTGCTTGTACTCATAATTAAGAGTTATTAGTTAGTAGTCAAATCATGTTGACAATACCATTAACCTAAAAAATGGGGAAAAATTTTAGTTGTTTTTTACTTATTGTTTTGTATACGGTTTACACGAACAGTTCCAAAGTTAAAATAAGACCAAAATAAGGCACGACCTAAAACCGACATAAATAAAGCCGGGCACTATCCTTATTAAGGGAGTCCTTATCTCAACATGCATCTGCGCATGCTCAGATGTCAAAATAAGGCCGGTATTATTAGTGCCTGGCCTTATTTCACTGTGCAATATTTCTCTAATATTTTAAGCCTTCAAACTTTTCTCATGTTCCTATAATTAATAAATTAATTATATGTATGTTAGAAAGTTTGTATTTAAGAATTTTTCGTATGTTTATTCTTTAATTATTATATTTTTAAAGAGAATGAAAAAAAAACGCTTGTTTAATTTAGGTGTTTTAAACCTAAGCAGATGTTTAAAACACTTATTTAAAAAATGAAAATACAACCCCAAAATCATCATTTTTTACATGTGTTTTTTTAGAAAACCTATTCTTTGTAATATGTGCTTCCTAATTTTGATACTTTATTTTGTAGCCCACCACAGAAACTACAAATACCACTAATGTAGAAGAAATTTAACTATTTGTAGTCCCTATTATATTAAACAGAAATACATTTGTTTATATTTAACATTATTTCCTCAATAAACCCCTTTTTGGTTCTTAAATATTTGTTTTTTTACTTTAGGCCAGCTATCAATAAATTATTTTGGAGAGTTTACATGTCGTGCAGCTCATTTCGTTTAATTGAGTTTGAATGTGTTGAATAAACAAAACTTGTCTGTGGGAAAATGTGTCCAGGTAAATGTTAAAGACAGAATAAGACATTTCAAGACCAAGAGGTTTCTGTTGATTTTTAACTTGTAAGTGGCTACAAATTAAAAATACAATGTTACAGAGCAGAAGTACCTAAAAAAATTGGGGAAAATTAAAAACCATATTCTACAGGTTGTGTTTAACCTCATACAATATAAACATAAACAAATGTTTTACTTCAAAGTCGGTTTATATAAGGTCACGACATTCGGCCATATTGCTTTGACATGTTATGACGTCACATTTCCTATTTTTCGGCCATGTTGTTCAGTGCCAGAGATATACAGTTTATTGTATTAGTAGAACAACAGTTTTTAATTATTATTAACTTGAAAATTCTTTTACTTTAAATTTAAAAAAATTCGAATTACATCTTTCCACAAATATCACTACCAAAACAATGCAATATGAAATTCGCAAATTCAAGACGCCACTGGATTGATCATCAGCTTTGATTTTACCCAGTCTTGCCAACTTTTCTTCGTGGAGTGCCCTTCCTTGCGTCCCCAACCTCGAACCGCTTAAAAGTTGAGGATATGTCGCAACCTTATAAATATAAACTAACCTTGGTTTTACTTTGGATCATCTTTTTTCTACACATTGGCAAAAATAATTGTCCATAAAGGTTTGAAGTGGCACATTGTGTATAAAAAAATGTAGATTAAACAAAGCTCTAGAAAAAAAAATCATAAAAATGACAAGCCTTCAGGACTGTCCCAAGATAAAAGATAAAAAAAAAACACTTTTTTCTGTTTGCAGCCATGTTTTTATTGGTAAAAAAATATCCTAACTCTACTTCAGCCAACTTCAATTACATATATCATTTCAAATAGAAAACCTTAAATGAGTAAAACAGATGCATCATAAAAACCGTTTAAATTTCTAAAAACTTAAGTAGAAACACTCTATTTTTCAACAATATATCACAACTTTTTAAATATAGTCTGATTTTTTACATCGAGTTTGGTACAGAGAAATCATATTATGGTAAACAAAAAAAATGCAATTTATTAAATAGCTACAAAAAATGGTTACTAGTTCAAGTAGACTTAGAATTAAAGAAGTTTGGTAAAGCGCGCCATGCGTTGCTTATTACGCGCTGTACAAAACTTCTTTAATTTTAACTCTACCACAGAATATATTAGGGAGTTATTGAACACCACTTTAGAACTTTGCCTTAATAAGGCACTCCTTATTTTGACAGGTACGCATGCGCAGTTGAAAATCTTTATTACGGCAACTTTAATAAAATACTGCATTCCCTTTATTTATGTCTGATTACTGTAAGCTTATAAGGTTACCTTACGGGAAATTTCTCTCGTTCTACGCATCTTCTTTCTCTTCTACTGTTCTAGTTTAAAGTTTGTGGAAGTTTTAATATTCTTTTAACGGTTTTAACCTATAAAATATAATTTAAACTATTTAAAGATATATAAATAATGTAATGCTTTTGAAGGTAGCTGCTGAAAAAAAAGCTGGAAAATTTTCATAACTTGTTAGGTTGGAATTAAGGTTAAGGTAAGGTCTGTCAGTTTGGACAGATGACATTTAAATTTTCAATAACTCAACTTTTTCCGTCGGATATAAGGTTATGCCATAATAAGGTAAGGCATATCCTTATTATGGCATCGCCTTAACTTGTGTGTTCAATAACTCCCTATTTAATTTAAAAGGTGCACTATGCACTCTACGGGGTCAGCGGCTAATATTACCAAAAATGTTACTATTGTGAACTTAGGACATGTGCCAACTAGACGTAGCCTTGGCTCTTTCTCGTACAGACAACTTGCATGAGAGGAAAAGGCACTTGCAGTATATTTTCTTATTAGAGAGATATGGGTACTTTGGTTACCGCCTACGTTCGTTATTTACGTAAGGCGCTATTTAAATACCGCATACGGTATTTAGTGTTTGTTTTTAGAGATATGGAAGACGCCGTATTACGAACGGTTAATTACACCTGTCTGCGAATTTACAAAATTTAAAAGCAAATGATCCTTTAATGTGCGAATACTAAAGTTTTTTCCGTTATTTCAAACACATTTTACTGTAAATTTTCCCACTTTTCCAGATGAATTTTAACTAAGACATTCTTTCAGAAAGCCAGGTCATTGTCGGCCGACAATGTTAACCTTTTCGTTTCTTTTCCACCTGCATCATTTATCCAAAAATAAAAAAGCAAGAGTTTATCAAAGATTAGTAGTTTAACTTTACTCTGTGGCTCTATTACAAAAATATTTGTAGAAATCGTCGAAATAAATAATATAACCTTAAAAAATAAACAAAGAAAAATATTGTGCGCATGGCAATTCTATTCGCTATTTTAAATAGCACGCGGCGTTATGAGCCCGCAAATTACTCCATGCGGTAACGTTATTACCACCAGCGACGGTAAAATCGAATCGCGCATAACTTAACTGTCATAATAGTGCTTACGTTAATACCGCATGACGTTACAGCACCACCCATATCTCTCTATTATACTCAATCAGCGAAGGAAAAAAGAAAAAATAGTAATAGTACCTTTATTTCTCAAGCAAACTGTTCGCGCTGCATAACTGTAAGGCTGCCTCTTGTAGATACATGCTCCAAGATCGGAAAACAACAGATAACATTCAAATTATTTAAAAATGACTCTCTGCACATACAAGAAACGATTGTAACGTCAATAAAATACATCAACACACAAATCAACTGGCAAAACATTCAATAATATTGCAAAATTCGAGGCATAGCTGCCAAACATAATATGAATAACTTAAAAACTAAGGCAAAAAGGTTTAGCCTAACACTAATATTAACAATAAAAAATTGTATAAAATACTGATTTCTTTTAAATAACTTGACGACCAAAAAGTAAGAAAAATATACAGTTAAGACACAAAACTATGTTCTTCTATGGCCATTTAAAAATGTCAGTTCGGGGCTTTTTAATGCCTACTAAAATTTATTTTAATTTATGTAATGTAACAGTAAACGCGATTGTAGAAAATATATAATATGCAACACATGCATAAGCGTTCTTTTACTCATGAACCTTCCATTTCTTAAAAAGTATACACTTTATACACTTGTTACATAAATTATTATCAAAAATATACCGGGTTAGGTTTTAAAATTTTTCTACAACTGTTTTAACAATTCTAAATGTCTTTTCTGTTTAAAATGTTTTATATGCGCACTGGCACTTTCTGGTTTTTAAAAATTGCTGCAATTTTTCTTTCATGTAATATTCAAAATTCTAAAAACTACAAAAATATTTACCAAAATATTTTCAAAACTCAAAAGTGTGCATACGCAGATAAAAATATTTAAGCAAGAAATTTTAAAAACTATTTTAGGAGAAATTTTTAAATAATTACAAAGTCAAAATGCTTAAAGAACTTTTTTCCGTTTAGACGCCGAGTTTCTGAGGCTGTAATTTTGAAAAAACTGTATTTTTTCCTCTATTTTTGGTCGTCAACGCCTTTAATTTAATAAGTTAAGGTAAGTATTCAAAAGTTAAGTTATTTTTAGGTTAAAATAAGAAATATCACTCACTGGTTAATACTACTAGGTACACTACATTATTCTGTCTTTGCTCCCGACAATACTTTTTTTTACTCAAATCTTAATACCAAGAATATTCAGGTAAACAAAAATATATATTTTTTTAATTAAGAGGGTCCAGGTCTGCTCATCTTGGTGTCCTTTGATTGTTAAAAAATCCATCCTTACACCCAATTTTTAAACAAACGTATCAAATATATAAATAAATAATACCATTGATTTGTAATACTTATTCCTTGGAGCAAAGAACATATTGCAGAAAAAATGCCTAAAATCTTGTAAAAAGCATTAAATAATAAACAAAAAACTCGCTGCTAAAACCGTAAAAAAATCATTAAAAAAACCTAATCATAATTATACTGGTATACAAAAATTATTGCAAAATTCATATTTACAATAAATATATGTTAAAAAATCACACACACTGGTAAAAATGCCAAAAGGACGATTTAGAACTCTTAGCAAGCAAAATATAGTGTAAAATATTTTTAATTAAAGAAAAGGAAGATATATATATATATATATATATATATATATATATATATATATATATATATATATATATATATATATATATATATATAATTTTAAAAATAGTAGATTTTTTAGCCCAGTATAATGGACTCGAAGGACCATGTTGTTTTGAGATTCGTTCCAGTTTTTTCCAAATATGTATTTTTCGCCTACAAAGAGTTCAAAATCGATATAAAGAGAGCTTAAATAGAATAATTTAAAAAATAAATAAGTAAATATCATACAAAGAGTATCCAAAATTTGATCAGTATCATTATTTTTGTTCTAGTAAAACTAAGGAAGAAACAGTTTGGAAGAAAAACATCCAACATATTCAAAAGCAAATATTATTCCTTTTGTGTCACCTTTACATTTTTTTTTGTTTTTATTTATATCATCATGATTCATTTTCTTGTATAAGACCGGAAAAAAGGAATTTTGATAACAAAGATGATTTTCACGCCTCAAACTCATTTATTTGCTGGCCATTTATTTAAATATGTGTTTTTAGGTTATGTACCTTTTCTTCAGGGGGTAATACGGTTTTCTGCTATTTTAACGATTTTTAAAATATTTTGACGTACATGTTATCTATTAGTTGTCCTTAATAATAATAACATGAAGGCGCAGTTATGATTTTTTTTATAATAAACATTTTTTTACATTTGTCCACTTTTATTATGGACAATTGGCAACGTTGTATAAATGTTTAATAATAAAAGAGGGATTATAAAGGGTGGTCAGGTTAGTTCTGGTTAGTCAACGTTTTTTTTAATCCTTTAATTACACCAGAGACACTTTATGAATCCAGTTTGTGTGAATTCTTTCTTTTATTCACTCATAAATAGAATCAGACCCTTCCGATGTTGCCAAATGCTTTCCATATTTAGCATGGTATAACTGATGTTTTTAGTCGTTTTTTTCTTACTTTTAGGTTATGAATTAACAATTTTATATTTATCATATTTTTTATCTTTATTCTCAAAAATATGTGGAAAAAATGTAATTTTTACTTAATTTTACATGTGATGTTCAGTTTCATTAACTCGTTTTACCAATTTTACCCCGGCCAGCTCCCCTTTTCACTCCCCGGTCCCTTAAGTTTGTTTACTGATATTTTTTTAAAACGGAATATTTTGGATGTGCGCCACTTACGTTTTATTTAGAAGAGTGTCTAAAATATGTAAGTATCAATAATTTTTAAAAAAAATCTTAAAATAGCAGAAAACCGTTTATTAAAGTGTTACCTTCTAGGGTAACAAGGTATTAAACTAGAAAAATTCTAAAGACATTAACTCTACTACCTTCGATTTACAATCACATTTTTTTAATGGTTGCAATTTTCTCTGTAATCATAAGAACACAAATAAAGGGTATCTGAAAAGGCACCAATAATACTGAAACTGAACTGATAACTTTTTTATTTTTGATATTTCTTATTTCTAAAAAGGGCTTCTTGTTGTTATCTTAAACAGCAGAAGAGTTAAAAAATGACGCTATATAATAAACTGCCAATATCTCGAATCATCAATTTCTTTATAGGGGTCATTTTCAATTTTTTTATGCTTACGAGTTGCTCAATCAGTATTTTTAATATTATCGTTGACTCTCGGGATACCCTGTATATGTTATGTCAGCTCGAAGCTATCAATTGAATTTCAGTGTGTTGTACACTACCAGGTGATGTAAGTACATTGATTAACGGTTAAAAAAATGCAAAAGTTGCACAATTTGAATAATATTTCGTTAAGTTATAAAAAAATAGATAAGTAAAGCTGCTTTTTATGTCATATGTCGGATGGTTTATTTTAAAACGTAGCAAAATCGTTAACACATAAAACCTATGAACATAAAAAGAAGAGTGGGGAGAAAAAACTAATCTTTTAATACTACATTAAAGGTACTACTGGCATAAACAAAAAGTTTGGTTATGTTCTACTATTATTTGGGTACGGTTATTGGTAAAAAAAGGTATAATGCGCGTTTTTCGGAAATATCACATTCGAGAGAAATACTTCATTATGGCAGTGTCTCTATCACCTGATATTTTTAGCATTAAACCCTATAAAATATACGGGGTGTTTGAAAATAATGTTCATAATATTGGAGGTGATTCCTCGCATTATTATAAGGAAAATAGTTCCTTACTACACTCCTCAAAGAATTATCGCATATGCTCGATTTCTTCCATAAGCTTCAATACAAAAATGCTTTCATTTAAATGGCCATATCTCTTTTAATTATTAAGTTATCAAGACAATTAAAAATAAAATGTTAAGGAAAGGTGGAGCTATAACTTTATCGTAACCGTTGTTATTTACTGTTACCAATACATCCTACGGGGCGATAAAACTTTTTGAAAAAAATAATAATTTTAACCGGCCTGTATAATGTGCTATTAATTGGGACGAATATCATTTGTAAATAAATTATACCCTTACTCATTTCTGATATTTTATAATCACAAATTTGATTACTCCCTTTCAACAGCACATCATACAGGGCAATTAAAAAATTTTTTTTTGTTTTTTAATTTTATCACCCCGTAGGATGTATTGGTAACAGTAAATAACAACGGTTACGATAAAGTTATAGCTCCACCTTTCCTGAACATTTTCTTTTTTTAATTGTCTTGATAACTTAATAATTGAAAGAGATATGGCCATTTAAATGAAAGCATTTTTGTATTGAAGCTTATGGAAGAAATCGAGCATATGCGATAATTCTTTTGAGGAGTGTAGATATGTCCAAAGATCAGCCGTTTCGGAGAAAAAAAGCCGAATTTATTTCTTTTAGTCATACCAGGTGTTGCTCCGTCGAGCGGGACATAGGGAATCCCATGTAAATGTTGAAGTGGTCCAATATTGGCTCCCCTAATTATTTTAGAAGAAAATATAATTAGAATTTTATAAAGAGCACGAAAAGTTGTACCCAGTGTACAAATTTCAGCTCTTCTCAGTCCGCCAGCTAAGAGATAAATGCTAAAATAAGTTACGAATCTCCTATCTTCTTACCCGCCTTGTATTATTAGAAGTTTATAATAAAATACTAGAAAAATTATTTAACCTCTTACTCTCAAGTTGTCAGATCAATGTCACATCATTCTTAAATAATGAACTACTTAAATCAAGAAAAAATCACTATTACAAAATGGTTTTACCAGGGAGATAGTTATCGAAGAGTAGCGGACATGTTTGCAGCCTATTTTCCCAATAGGCCAATACCAAGTAAATCGACAATAGAACGGACGATAAAAATTTTAAACTACAGGCACAGTAATCAATAATTGCAAATGTGAAGAAAATCGACGTGATCTTTCGCCAAACGATTTTTTTCTATGGGGACATTTAAAAACTAAGCTACCAATAAAAAATATGAAAATTTAGTCCAGCTAAGGAATGCTATTTCCGCTGAATGTGCCAGAATATCGATGTACCAACTAGCCAACGTAAGAAATGAGTTTTATAATCGGTTTACTTGGGTTACTGTCTGGCAGTTAATGGAGGAATATTTGAGCATTTGATTAAATCCTGATATTTTCGTCATAAATTGATTTCTAAATGTAGAAAAATTTGTTTTATTGTCTTGCGTAACTGTGAGTGCATGTGTTGAAATTGGGTATAAACTAAAATGAAATGCGAGGATTCTTTTGAAATTCCCGTATAAAATAATTCAGTTTTGGCAATGACATTATAAATTAATGATCTAAATTGTCACTGATAAATCGATATGGTGTTTTTATTGTTGATTTCTAGAGTACAGGGTGCATAATAAGATACCACGTTGCAGAAGTTTTAAGCAGTTTACTCTTTACTGGTTGGTTGAAAAATGCTCAAATTTTTATTTTGGGTGGAACTTACTGTGCTCTTCAATAAATCCTAATAGCATTTTTTTCTAAAATAATTAGGGGAGCCAATATTTGACTACTTCAAAATTTACATGGGATTCCCTATGTCCCGCTCGACGAAGCAACACCCGGTATAATCAATTAATTTTACACCTTAATTATTTAAAATCATATGCTTAACAGCGTAAAATCAATCAATATATCATATTTATTAATTAAGTGTCTTTAATAACTTTTTTCTTGCTTATTAAATATAATTCTCCAAAGAAAAACAGACAAACAAAATCTCTCACACAATTGGCAACGTCGCACGCGATATGGTGTTAAGTAGGCAGAAAAATAAATACCTGCGTCGAGAAAAAATTGTGTTGATGGTTTCTTTCATTAATTAATGCAAGTTATGTTTAACCGAATTGAAATCACATTTTATTTTTAGTATGTATTACTGTATCAGTGCGTGCATAGGGACTGATAATCGTGGATATCGCCACGTATCGGTAAGTCCTGTTATTTATTTATTTTTTTAGTAAATATAAGATTTGTTCGCGGGTCTAGTAATGATTGACTGAACAACATTCGGAATTTTTATTTACCGCGAACGATTTTCTATACAGCTGAGGATGTATTCTAACCTAGCCATTTGGTTAGGATTTTTCATGATTAAATTGGATACTACAAAAAAAATTAATTCAAACAAAAAAGTAAATTGTTATACTGTCGAAAGTCAGTCGAGGTCTCTCGGCGGAAGACGAGAGATTCCCTGCCTCCTCTCGTTTTTAACATAAGTATGTGTATTTAACTAAAGATAAAATTCAAACAACAAGAAATGGTAAAATCTTCTAATATTGTCTATATTTTTAATTTAATCTTAATTTATTTTATTGCATACATAGATTCATACGGAATATTAACCCGCATAAAAAGTAGCAGAAAAAAGTAAACTGTAATACAACGGTTTATTTCTGTACCACAAAAACAGAAAACGGCTGACCATGTCGATAATGAGCATGACATTCCGAACTGAACTTTTAGTTCCAACAAAAATCCCAGGACTGCTAATCAGGTTATGAACCAGTAACGAACTGATTCCATTGTAACTCGCGAACACAGAACTGTTACTAAAAATTCAGGATTTTACTAACCGCGAACGCTGCTTTTTCACTGCGCATGCGAATAGTCCCAGAACCAGTTCAGAATCGAACCCGCGAACAAAGCTATAAAGTACTGAAAGCGTTATTAAATAGAAAAAATAAAAATTCGTTGAACCAGTTCTGTGTTGCAACGTTGCCAACCAGCTGCTTGGGAAAATTTTATTATTTACCACTCAATTTCTCGAAAACGATGGATTTTCGGACATAGTTGACCTAACACCCTGTAAAATATTATCAACAAATGAAAAACAATATTTCGTCTGCGCAGTTCTTCGCGCAGCAGATAACTCAACCAACTATGCGTCTTATTGCACATATTTCGTAGTGATCTAAACGAACGATTAAATAATGAATTTTATCCATTTAACCGTAGATTAAAATGTATCAAGCAACAAAAAGACTGCCCTAAAATAAAGAGAGAACTTTTAAATTATTGTAAAATTATGAGTATTTTTTGGTAAGTACAATAAAAGTAATAATAATAATATCCCTTTCGGTAAGAGAGCTTCTTAGGGAGAGTTCGATCAATGGGTATTAAAAAAACTTAAAACCATTTGATTAAAGCAAAAAAATCGATCCAAACATGTATATAAAAAAAAACGAATGGCAAATAAAGATTCTTTTTAAAACCTGTTCATTTTGTTCATAAAAATTCAAATTACATACTTTTCTAACTTAATCGAAAAGTTCACTTTAAATAGTAAAAAATTTTGTTACAATCTAAATGTTAAGTCATATAAAAAAACCTTTGTTCTATCACTGGTAAAAATATCTTGCGCATATTAAGATTATGTCATTTTAAAACTTGACTTTAAAAAAAAGTCATAAAAATAACTAAACTTTTAAAGTACTTTCTCTGAATGCCTCAGAAATAAAACAGAATTTGGCAACATCGCAAAAATACAATTAGGGCAGCTAGTCTGAAAGTGTACAATCTCCAATATTACCACATTAAATAAAAACGAGCGAAAACCCTATAAATTGAATGCAATGATTTCTTTCTTAAGTTCGAATACTATCAGCGCTGTAAAATCAACTATCACTACGTTTATATATATATAAAAAGGTAAAGTTCTTTGGGCATATGGCTCATCAATGACTGTAAAAATAAATAAATAAAAAATACCCTGTAAGAATTCGACTACTATGGTTGGTTGTTTAAAAATTACGGAGTCTCCAAAAGAAAATGGAATAACCCCGGGCCCGACCAAGACGGTGACACGTGTTTCGTCTTCGTTAAGACTTGTCAAACCGCTTCAGGTCGCTAGACGCCTTGAAGAACCATTCACTTTTATATTATATCGCAGTTTGGGTGAAAAATACTGCTTTCAATATGATTTTTATCATATTTTCAGTCACTGCTGTACGCCACCTACCTGGTTTTGGCAAAACTACTCATCCGAATTCTGCAAACCCGCAGACTGATGGGCGGCCAGTTTCCATATGGTTTGTTGGCATAACAGTATGTTGCATTTTTAACTTTTGCCATATACAACTAGATGGCGCACTTTTTACCTACCACCTTTAACCTCTCGATGCTATGGCTGGTTGTTTTTAAATTTCTTGGTGAGATGGCACCGCTGTCTGTATTTATTAGTTCTGGGATACAGAAAGAATATTTACAGTCAGTCGGGGCGTCATCAAGGCGTCTAGCGACCTGAAGCGGTTTGACAAGTCTTAACGAAGACGAAACACGTGTCACCGTCTTGGTCGGGCCCGGGGTATTCCATTTTCTTTTGGAGACTCCGTAATTTTTAAACAACCAACCATAGTAGCCGAATTCTTACAGGGTATTTTTTATTTATTTATTTTTACAGTCATTGATGAGCCATATGCCCAAAGAACTTTACCTTTTAATAATGTATTTATATCAAGGCTCAAGAACCATTCACTTTTATATATATATATATATATATATATACACCCACTACGTTTATATTGAATAGTTGAAGCTAGCGTGAGTTAAAGCGGCTTTTAAAAGTGACTTGAAAAATCGATATAAACGCGCTTGAAAATGACTTGAATCGTTCAAGTCAAGCCTGAAAACAAATAGGGTGGACTTCACCGAAGCCGATTAGAAACACGTATATAAACGTTTCAAGCGGGCTTAATAACTGCCTAACTTCAGATGAATGCTTCCTCGAACGTCATCAGTGTCAATTTCATATATGATTTTGACATTTTTATACAAAATATGAGTGGAAAAACAGGTGAAACAACTTTAATACACGCTTACCACCAACAACAGCACACAAAACGGGACAAATTAAAAAGTGAGGTTTGTTTTTCATTTGATGTCTACTGTGAAGTTGGATTATGGATGGTGGAGGGGAGGATAACCATCTGAATGTTTTAAAATGTGTCCGTCGAAAGAAGCAACTTAAGGTGGCGCCACAGTAGCCAGAGGAGATTGTTTAACCAATGAGCATGAATTATTAGAGTGAGATACAAAAATGAAAAAGGACAGATAGATACAAAATAAAAAGGAAAGAAATACCAAAATCCCTTCACTGGCTACGGTGGCGCCATCCCAATTTGCTACATTCCGATGGCCACTTTTTCAACTTGTCCGCCATAAAAGATGGTTATCCTCCCTTCCACCATCCATAAGTTGGATGCAAAACTGCCACATGCGTACGACGATGGCCTGAAATGTGCTTGACCTCGATTTTCAATCGACTTTCAAGCCAGCGAAATAAACACGTAGACTTGAAATTCGCTTCAAAGCCGCTTTGTTTTCAAGCCAGCTTGAACTATTCGATATAAACGTAGAAATTAGGACATTTATCTCATTTTGGTATTAAATAAGATAGATGGAGCTTGTGCACTTTGGAACTAGGCACCTTAATTGTCTTATTTAAAGTTTCCACACACAATCCAAAAATCCTTAAGGTAAGTCCTGCGCAGTTTTTCCTAAAAGTCGTTTCCAGACGAGTGTGGACACCCTTAGATTTTTTTAAATCTAAATTTTAAAGGGAATTTTGGATGATTTTAAAATGACATAACCTAAAAGCGCGCACGCGCGCTGTGACAAATACACACTTTATCAAAGTCAATACGATTAGTGCCGTTAAAACTTGATTTTCACAAGGAAAAAACGCGTACAACTCGGTGTGCTAGTGCGTTTCAGTCTCTGCTAGTTGAGTGGAGACCAAATTTAGAGGAAGATCACCTATACTCTCCTCGTCGGATTCCATTTCCGGGGCCGAGCCACTCGGAGAGTCTTTGTTAGTAGGCAAGAACGGTGGATGGGGCAATCCCTAAAGAAATTTTACCATAATTTAAATTTTTATTTTTTTTATATGTATAATAGACTGAGCCAAAAAAACAAACTACTTTTTTAATACAGGGTGATTCAAAAATCGATCACGAAACTTAAGGGGGTGATTCTATTTGACAAAATAAAGGTAGAGCTTCATATAAATTGTTTTCAAAATGTCATTCGTTTTCGAGTTACAAGCAGTCCAAGTTCGGTTTTTACGCCATATTACATTTATTTTTTAACAAATCCAGTTGATATTTGGCACACAAATCGAGCTTTGCAGATTCTAAAATTTTAAGACAAAAGTACTTTTTTAAATACCGCCAGAGGGCACTTTACCTAAAAATTAAAATTTATTTACATCATAACTTTTTTATTTTGACAGATATCGCAAAGCTGGGGGCGCCATTTTATAGACAATCAAAAACCTAAAAAATAAGGTACTCATTATTAAAGTCGATAAACCTCACCATTTAGGCACCAATAGACCTCAAAGTTTTCATCAATTTCAATCAAATTACCTACATACATACAGGGTGTCCAGTAACTCAACCGACAAACTTAACCAAACGATTCTACAACAAAAATAAGAAAAAACTTCATACAAACATATGTCCTAAACGTCTTAGTTTTTGAACTACGGGGTGGTTAAACAATTTAATTTGTTTTTTTAAATATTTAACACACCGTAGTTCAAAAACTAAGACGTTTAGGACATATGTTTATATGAAGTTTTTTCCTATTTTCTGTTGTAGAATCGCCCCATAAAGTTTGTCGATTGAGTTACTGGACACCCTGTATGTATGTAGGTTTTTTCTTAAACTTAAAATGTGAATAACTATTAAAATAACGATTTTATTTGAAAACATTAAGAGGGGCATTAAATTCCCTTTAATAATCTATTTTGTTTTTTTCTATATATTTATTTTTTCGTTAGTTATAAAATTCCAAAATAAAAAAGGCAAATCTAAAAATATATATTAATGTTTAAAGCTTGATTATTAGAAAACTTTTCGTCAAGCGAAAATTTTTAATAAGACGTTTTTTGTAGGCAATTTAATTCTCTAAAGACATATGTGCACATAATTTTTTCATCTTGATAGTTAGGGAGCTTCGAAAATGAAAGTACAAACAAATAAATCTAAATTAAAGAAGAGGGACCTCTAAATATCAATATTAAGGGCTCGAACTTCACGATATTTTCTTCTTGTCGCCCTAAATAATTTCGATATATTTTTCAAAAAAAAGTCGATTTTTTGGCCCAATCCAATGTATAACCATTATACAGGGTGGCCCACCATATTCGACACGGTCTGTAGCTGGATAACCATGGGGTTTTTAAAAAGTAAATACTGGAACATATACAGGTCGGATAAGGCCACAGTATAAAATTATTTTACTCTATACAGGATGTCTCAAAAAGTGTGACGTATCAAAGTTATATTTTTTAAATGGAACACCCCGTATTTTATGACGGTTTTAGATTCTACATAAAAAAATAATTTAAGTTTGTTAATAGTACCAAGTGTCTAATTTTATTCGTTTTTGTGATATTTGATTTTTTTTGAAAATGCAGCGGTTCAATTAAATTAATTTTATTTTAACAATATAAACTCCTTAAACTTCAAAATTTGTTACAAGATTAGGAAAAGTCTGCCTTATCATACGTAGGTCATATCGAGATCATAGATTATACAGGGTGATCAAAAAATAATTTCAATTTTTAGAAAGTCAAATAGCAATATCTCTTTATTTTAAATGGAACACTCTGTATTTTTTTACACCACATTGATGACAAACCAAATGCTCTTCAAATGGTGTATAGGTTGCCTATACCTATCTTTTATACTTTTTAAGTAAATTCCGTTTTAACATATTTTTATTCCAAATGTCTATTTAAATGTAAGTAGGCTGGGATATAGCTATGCCTATTTACTAAGCCGTTATTGCAAAATGTAAATTTGTTGGAAAAAAGCACAAAATTAAAAGATTTTGTATTATCTGCCACTATTTTTAAAATTCACAGAAACAAATTCATTAGTTGCTTATAATGCTACTTCCAATAACACTTATTTTAGCTGAATGTGGTAATGATAAAACTTGTGTTTTTAAACAATCCTAATCAGTGGCGCCTTTACCAAAAGGCTGAGTAGGCTGAAGCCTATGGCGGCATTTTTTAGGGGGCGGCAGACGTTCTTTAGGGGGCGGCAGATTACGTCTTATGAATAATTTTGTTGGATTTCGAATTTAATTTTATACCTATAATTAAAAGAAATGAAAGAGAGGACCTTTTTTTATTTTTTGCTCTTCAAAAATATTTCTGAAGGAAAAAAGAAGAAGAAAGGGGCGGCGAAAATAAAATAGCCTACGGGCGGCAAACATGTAAGTGCGCCTCTGATCCTAATAACGCCTTTGGTCAGTTATGACGGCATTCTGTGACCTATAATTCGTTTCTTCCATTATCCATAATCACTGTGTCAAATTTTTAAAGCAACTATTAAGGTTATCAGATGGTTTCTCCTGGAATATTTTTCAGGATTAACTCTAGACTAAAGTAAACCATTTTTTTCACATCCTACCAGTATTATATCATCATGTTGTTGTAGAAGAAGGGTTTTTATTTAAAATCATTGAAATTTCTTTTAAACTGACTAAAACACTAGTAATCAATAAATGGTCGTTGTTATTTTCTTAAGAAAAATATTAATGGCTGCTATGTCACAGCCAACTTTAATTTAAATAAACATTTGGACTAAAAATTTGTAAAACAGATTTTACTAAAAAGCACAAAAGATAGGTATAGGCAACCTATACACCATTTGAAAGAGTATTTTATTTGTCATCATGTGACGTAAAATAATACAGGGTGTTCCATTTAAAATAAGAGAGATATGGCTATTTGATTTTCTGAAAAATTGAAATTATTTTTTGATCACCCTGTACAATATTTGATCTTGATTTGACCTACGTATGATATGGCAGACTTTTTCTAATCTTGTTACACATTTTAAAGTTTAAAGTGTTAAAAGTTTTAAAGTAAAATCAATTTAATTTTACCTCTGCATTTTTCAAAAAAATAAATATCACAAAAACGAATAAAATTAGACACTTAGTACTATAAACAAACTTGAGTTATTTTTTAAAGTAGAATCTAAAACCGTCATAAAATATAGGGTGTTCTATTTAAAAAATATAACTTTGATACGTCACACTTTTTTGAGACACTCTGTATAGACTAAAATAATTTTATACTGTGGTCTTATCCGACCTGTATATGTTCCAGTATTTACTTTTTTAAAAACCCCATGGTTATCCAGCTACAGAGCGTGTCGAATATGGTGGGCCACCCTGTATTATTCGAAAAACCGAATCCTAAATTATTCAACTTGTCTTACCTGATGTATCTGTGAGAACAGACTACCCTGATTACCAGTACCCTGACTTAGAGCCATCACCAGATGGGGTTGCAGCTGCCTCCTCAAAGCGCTCAACATATTTTCAGTGTCCTCTTTTTCTGAGACAGTCACGGGGAGAAGTGGCAGTTTTCTCGGTTCTAACGACCTGAGTTCTGAGTATGTACGAGGATTCACCGATTGTTCTATCGCAAATAAATTAAATTAATATTTTTAATAAAAGCATTTTTCTATTAAACTAGTAGTCTGGAAGGTAGCAACGTCAGGAAAACAAGAATTTTAGGTTGGCTGTTTTTTATAGGTATGTTGTTCTCCCTGCTGTTTGCCTGGCGATAGCGGTTGCGTTGGCGCCCAGCTGTGACCTTGACATTTAGAGCTGTCACCTTGACATTTAGAGCTGTCACTGATATGTCAAAAATGCAGACCTTGGTCATATACACAGCCTTCTTAAATTCTAAGCCGTGAAGGAGAAATCTGGCAACACAGCCCAGTAGGAATGTCAAGTAATGTTTAGAAGTAAACAGAAACAAGTTTAAACGATTGCTTAAAAGGTTTTTCTGTTTTTAGAAGTTAAATCGTAGCGTGTATTTATTATATAAAGAAAAAATAAGTAATTCATTGTTATATTTAAAAAATAGGACCAGTGGCAATATAGTCAATCGTTGTTTTTACGTTTAAATGTGCGCGTATAGTTGGTGCGTACGGCATACATTATGGCACGAACGTGTTGCATTTCGGGCTGCAAAACGAATTACTCAAGTTATATTAAAACAGAGGGTTATCAAACAACATTTTATTTCCCCATAAACGATGAAATTAGGAAAGCCTGGTTGTGCGCTATTGACCGGATAAGTGTTTTTTTATTAAAAGTATAAGTAGTACCTATACGGTAAATGGACAAATATATTTTACGGGCTACTAATTAACTAAGTGTGTTTTTAAAAAATTGGTTTTATTTGATATCAGTAGTGTGTATAGTGCACCAAAAACAAATATTTACCCCAAGCAATATCCTAAGGACTATATCAACTAATGCGCATAAATATCCTGGTAAGTTCACCGAAAAATATTATTTATATAGATATTCTGAAAGTTATTTACCTAAGGCGGTTTTAGGGTAAATATAGTGGAAAACCTAATTTAAAGCGTTTGTTATTTTAAAGCGCATCTTATGTAATACGCTATATTATTAAGCTTTTATATTTATAACTAAACACACATGCTTTCAATTCATTTTAAGTATTGCAAGTATTTCTAAATAATAAATGTTTAGTTAACTTTAAAAAGCTACATTGGTCTGTTCGCAAAAAATGCATAAAGTGGGGTAGAAAACATCATAACAATTTGAAATTTTTAAACCCTTACCAACAAATTTGTATAAGGCAGAAAAGTTCCTGATAAGTTTTGCAGACACATTATTGCTTTTTAGGGCAACTAAAGTATTTAAAATTACCTATATGTTGTCTAAAATATCAAAAACAAAAAAAAAAATAAATAGCTATATTTTGTTTAAACACTTAAAAATTAATTATATTTAGCATGTAATCTATTAGGAACTCATTTCAAAATTCCTACTGTACAGTGTTGTTTGCAACGTTGCCTTTCTTACTTTACGGCTCAGAGTTTAAGAAGGCTGTGTCATATATTATCGTTCCAAGTTTCATCAAAATATGCGGAATGGTTCAGAAGTTAGAAGGGGGATGACTGTATAATTAGCAATGATAAACGTGTCCGGCAATAAAAATATATGTTTGGTAAACCTATCTAAAGACAAGAAATTGAAAATTGGATTTCTTAAAATGTTTTCAAAACCTTGGATTATTACCTGTACAGGTAGGATGCGAACTAATAAACGAAACCACTACCGCCAGCCAGACAGCCCAGGGTCTATCCAGAAGAGGAAGGAGAACAATATATTAAAAAATCCTATACTATAAATTAAAAAAAAAACACTTACCTTTATGGAAGGTGTCATACTCTGAAAACAGAAAAACAAACATTAGTTGAACAATTATTTTTTGAATAACCCCTGTAAACTTGCTTATTCGAACTACCGCTGTTACAAGGGTTTGTTTAATGGTAAACACCACTGCACCAAGTGTCAAATTATCAATTTACAACCCTGTAACAGATTTTTTTATCGTAAAAATATTGGTGATACAATATATATTTAAAAGACGCATCTACAAAATAAATCCTAGTTTTGCTTTTGATATTATTTTTGGAATACCCCTGTAAGCTTGCTCATTTAAACTACTGCTGTTACGGGGGACCGTTCAAAAGTAAACATCAACTTACCAATTTTCTTTCTTCCTTCCACGCTTGGCGCTCGCCTTCTAGGCCCGTCCTGGGCCTTAGGCCTTCTTCGCCTCGTGTGAATCGTGTCTCTCCTCATGGTCAAAGGTCTATCGATTCCGTGCAGCTTAAAATAGAGACCGCACGCGTTGCACACCATCTCACCCCGTATATTCCGCCGCCATATTGTCGTCGTTTGCGTCCGACAGTTCGTGCAGCATATGTCGACCCGTTTTGACATGGCTGATTGTGAAGCGTTCTGAAAGGAAAACCAAACAAAATATACAGGGTTGAAAAAATTGATTTATGTTTTTTTATAAAATTGTTATTTTATAAAAGCAAAACTTACAGATCCTTTTATTTGTTTTCCGCTTACATTGATCCAAGGATGACCTCCAGTGAAATCTGGAATATTGTCATTGTACTCCTCTGAATGTATGTTTCTATCTTGCTCTTTCTCAATATCATCAGTATTGTCACCCTGCAAAAAATAATAAAGTCAAACTCACAGTAGATCTTGCGTGTACCATATAATGTTTACGAATGAGTTTTACATCACCCTGTTCAATAATATTAGAGACTATGTCAAAAACTACAACACTAACCTACATAATAATTCGTAACTATCGCTTTAGTGCCCATATCATCTTTAAATTTAAAAGATGTGCAGATAAAGGATATATCTAGAAGATACTGGCATGTTGTCAGTCCACATCAATCACAAATATTTATTTTCTTAATCATAAGTTACACATTATTTAAGAATATGTCAAAATCTGACACTAACCTACATAAAAATTCCTAACTATTTCTTTAGTGCCAATATTATTTTCATATTTAATACATGTGCAGATAAAGGATACATCTAGAAGATACTGGCACGTTGTCAGTCTACATCAACCACAAATATTTATTTTCTTAATCAGAAGTTACATAATATTTGAGACTGTCAAAAACTGACACTAACATACAGAAAGATTCCTAACTATCGCTTTAGTGCCCATATCATCTTCAAATTTAAAACATGTGCAGATAAAGGATATATCTAGAAGTTACTGGCATGTTGTCAGTCCGCATCAATCACAAATATTTATTTTCTTAATCATAAGTTACACATTATTTAAGAATATGTCAAAATCTGACCCTAACCTACATAAAAATTTCTAACTATCTCTTTAGTGCCCATATTATTTTCAAATTTAATACATGTGCAGATAAAGGATTCATTTAGAAGATACTGGCATGTTGTCAGTCCACATTAACCACAAATATTTATTTTCTTAATCAGAAGTTACATAATATTTGAGACTATGTCAAAAACTGACACTAACCTACAGAAAAATTCCTAACTATCGATTTAGAGCTTATATCATCTTGAAATTTAAAACATATGTAGATATAGAATATACTAACATGTCGTTAGTCGACATCAACCACAAATACTTATTTTCATACTTATCAGAATTTTCATAATATTTGAGACTATGTCAAAACTAACACTAACCTACAGAAAGATTCCTAACTACCGCTTTAGGGCTTATATCGTCACCAAATTTAAAATATATGCAGACAAAGGATGTATCTTAAAGATACTAACTCAATATTAGTTTTAGTGCCCATATCATCTTTAAATTTAAAACATGTGCAGATAAAGGCTATATCTAGAAGATACTAATATGTTGTCAGTCCACATCAACCACAAATATTTATTTTCTTAATCAGAAGTTACATAATATTTGAAACTATGTCAAAAACTGACACTAACCTACATAAAAACTCTTAACGATTTCTTTAGTGCCCATATTATTTTCAAAATTAAAACATATGCAGATAAAGGATATATTTAGAAGATACCAACATGTCGTTAGTCCACATCAACCACAAATATTTATTTTCTTGGTCAAAAGTTACATATTATTTAAGAATATGTCAAAAACAGACACTAATCTACATAAAAATCCTTACTATCGCTTTAGTGTCTATATCATCTTAAAATTTGAAACATGTGCAGATAAAGGATATATCTAGAAGATACTATTATGTCGTTAGTCCACATTAAGCAACAAATATTTATTGTCTTAATCAGAAGTTACATAATATTTGAGACTATGTCAAATACTGACACTAACCTACCTAAAAATTCCTATCTCTTTAGTGCCCATATCATCTTAAAATTTGAAACATGTGCAGATAAAGGATATATCTAGAAGATACTATTATGTCGTTAGTCCACATCAACCACAAATATTTATTTTCTTAATCAGAAGTTACATAATATTTGAGACTATGTCAAAAACTGACACTAACCTACATAAAGATTCCTAACTATCGCTTTAGTGCTCATATCATCTTAAAATTTGAAACATGTGCAGATAAAGGATATATCTAGAAGATACTGGCATTTCGTCAGTCCACATCAATCACAAATATTTATTGTCTTAATTATAAGTTACATAATATTTAAGAATATGCTCAAATACTGACACTAACCTACATAAAAACTCCTAACTATCTCTTTAGTGCCCATAATATTTTTAAATTTGAATACATGTGCAGATAAAGGATATCATTTAGAAGATACTAGCATGTCGTTAGTCCACATCAACCACAAATATTTATTTTCTTAATCAGAAGTTACATAATATTTGAGACTATGTCAAAAACTGACACTAACCTACAGAAAAATTCCTAACTATCGCTTTAGTGCCCATTTCATCTTGAAATTTAAAACATGTGCAGATAAAGGCTATATCTAGAAGATACTAATATGTTATCAGTCCACATCAACCACAAATATTTATTTTCTTAATAAGAAGTTACATAATATTTGAAACTATGTCAAAAACTGACACTAACCTACATAAAAACCCCTAACTATTTCTTTATTGCCCATATTATTTTCAAATTTAAAACATATGCAGATAAAGGATATATTTAGAAGATACCAACATGTCGTTAGTCCACATCAACAACAAATATTTATTTTCTTGGTGAAAAGGTACATAATATTTAAGAATATGTCAAAAACAGACACTAATGTACATAAAAATCCTAACTATCTCTTTAGTGTCTATATCACCCTCAAATTTAAAACATGTGCAGATAAAGGATATATCTAGAAGATACTAACATGTTGTTAGTTTACATCAACCACAAATGTTTATTTTATTGATTACAAGTTAGATCATTTTTAAGACTATTTCAAAATCTGACACTAACCTACATGAAAATTCCTAACTATCTCTTTAGTGCTCATATTATTTTCAAATGTAAAACATATGCAGATAGAGGATATATTTAGAAGATACCAACATGTCGTTAGTCCACATCAATCACAAATATTTATTTTCTTGGT
Source organism: Listronotus bonariensis (assembly GCA_014170235.1). Classification (NCBI taxonomy): domain Eukaryota; kingdom Metazoa; phylum Arthropoda; class Insecta; order Coleoptera; family Curculionidae; genus Listronotus; species Listronotus bonariensis. The sequence continues at coordinate 62,148 of JACEGR010002988.1, forward strand.
CAAAAGTTACATAATATTTAAGAATATGTCAAAAACAGACACTAATGTACATAAAAAATCCTAACTATCGCTTTAGTGTCTATATCACCCTCAAATTTAAAACATGTGCAGATAAAGGATATATCTAGAAGATACTAACATGTTGTTAGTTTACATCAACCACAAATGTTTATTTTATTGATTACAAGTTAGATCATTTTTAAGACTATTTCAAAATCTGACACTAACCTACATGAAAATTCCTAACTATCTCTTTAGTGCCCATATTATTTTCAAATGTAAAACATGTGCAGATAAAGGCTATATCTAGAAGATACTAATATGTTATCAGTCCACATCAACCACAAATATTTATTTTCTTAATAAGAAGTTAAATTATATTTGAAACTATGTCAAAAACTGACACTAACCTACATAAAAACCCCTAACTATTTCTTTATTGCCCATATTATTTTCAAATTTAAAACATATGCAGATAAAGGATATATTTAGAAGATACCAACATGTCGTTAGTCCACATCAACAACAAATATTTATTTTCTTGGTGAAAAGTTACATAATATTTAAGAATATGTCAAAAACAGACACTAATGTACATAAAAATCCTAACTATCGCTTTAGTGTCTGTATCACCCTCAAATTTAAAACATGTGCAGATAAAGGATATATCTAGAAGATATTAACATGTTGTTAGTTTACATCAACCACAAATGTTTATTTTATTGATTACAAGTTAGATCATTTTTAAGACTATGTCAAAAACTGACACTAACCTACATGAAAATTCCTAACTATCTCTTTAGTGCCCATATTATTTTTAAATTTAAAACATATGCAGATAAAGGATATTTTTAGAAGATACCAACATGTCGTTAGTCCACATCAACCACAAATAATAATTTTCTTGGTCAAAAGTTACATAATATTTAAGAATATGTCAAAAAAGATACTAATCTACATAAAAATCCTAACTATCGCTTTAGTGTCTATATCATCTTAAAATTTGACACATGTGCAGATAAAGGATATATCTAGAAGATACTAACATGTTGTTAGTCTACATTAACACAAAAGAAATTTTACCAATATGTTTTATAATAGACAAAAAAATAACTAGAAGAACAGATTCTTTAGAAATTTAACCCATTTTTAATTGTACTATTGTGTAAATGTCAATTTAAACCAACTGTCAAATTACACCACATTCAAATTTATCTGATCTTACCTCTTCTATATTATTTGCCTTTGTCGGATAACTCTGTTTTCTTCTAGCAGAACTTTTCTCTTTCTCCAACATGTTGAGGTTGTTATGAGCAGGAGGTGGTTTCCCTTGAAACAACGAGTAATTCAACACTTTTGGTGAAGATGGAGTGATTGTCATTCCTAATTTTCTACACGTTATAAGTTTACGTAGTAATTGTGAAGCTTCACCTGAAAAAAAAACAACCTACTTATTCTCCAGACCTAGAACTGTTTTACTATTATCTATTCCCCTATAAAAAAACAAGTTTAAAAGAAAATTAAATAAGAAATTACCAGATAATGTCGGTATGCCGGTACTAAATCCATTATTTGGATTGTTGTAAATATTATTCCAGTCGGAAGCATCGTAGGGTCTTTCTGGTGGAGGGGAGGCACTATTGGTTGAGCTCGAGTTTTGGTCTTCTGTCGCCTAAACAAAAAATTTATTAAAAAACTTTCTAAAATATATTTCTTTGTACTATTTATAGACACAGATTATTTATACCAAGAAATAAAACAAAATAGCTATTTACATTACGAGGGAGAAATGTGTCACTTTTCCTCCCGGGCATGGTTTGATACAACAATCATCTAAGGGAGAAAAGGCACTTTACTCCAGGAGAAATGTACATATGTTATTTTTACTACTACATTTCGCGACATTTTCAAGTAATGCATATTTATTTGGCTGCAGTATCAAAATGGCAGGAGGGGGTAAGTCAGGAGCCCCCGATTGCGTTCTGTTTGAATATGCGGGCTCCTTGCAGCGGTGAATTTTAGGAGAGTACATAGCAAGTTGGTGGAAGGGATTCAGTGTATGATTTGGCTATGGTCGACGGTTTGGTTTTCATACCGGAAAGAAAAATATGCAGGCTAGTAGAGAAAGGAAAAGTAAAAATTTTCCTTCCGGGAGGATGGAAAGTGCCGTTTTGGTTAGTTCTCATATGGGGAAGAAATGCCTATTTTTGATAAAACTAGTAGAAAAAAATATTTTCTGCAATTTTACCTGCGACATATCAACCTCTAATCTATCCGGATCAGAACCATCGCTAGAAACCGACTGAGTATCCATGTTGTCATCGTCTCTAGTCAAATCCATATCACACGCAACGTTGTCCTGTTTTTTGTTTTTCGACAAATCCGCAGGTTCCGGTTGTATGTTATCAGTGGCGATGTAAGCGAATTCTCTATTAAGTATCCTGGGAGCCTGTAAAATAATATCAACAATAATATCATATACAGGGTGTTAAATACATGAAAATAAAATTCAAGGGTCTTCTAGACCTGAGACTCTGTCAAAACCTGACATTAAACTAGTTCTAACAATGGCATTAGGACTTATACCGAGTGATGCATCGCCGGGCGGGACATAGGAAATCCCATGTAATTTTTAATAGGGTCAATTATTGGCTCCCCTAATTATTTTAGAGAAAAATTCTATTGAAGTTTATTAAAGAGCATGCAAGTCTACAAAAATGGTAAAAACTTTCGAATTTTCGGTTAACCCATTTGCTAGTTAGATGCTAATATATTTTTAAAATTGTTACATTATTATCGCCTCATATTTATGAACAACAATAAAAATACCAGTTAGCGTGACATTACGTTGTCATTTTGAAATTTAGTGCTTTATTATTATCAAAAAATCGTTGAGCGATAAGATTAACCATGAGTTATACTACTGAAGAAAAAGTATTGATGATTAAATGGTTAGTGGTCTTCCCTGCAGCTACTCACGTTGGTTATTTTGGCGTTTTCAAGAAAAAAATATATAATGTTTAAGATATGGATTTTTAGATTAGTGGTAATATCAACTTTTATTTGCAAAAAAATTAAAATCTTCTATGTTGCCCTTTTTGAGAAATACCCGGTAATATATATGTATATTTTTACTTTGCTTTGTTATCTGTTTTGTTCTACCATATCGTCAAAAAATTTTAAACCGAGATAAGGAATGTCCGAATAAAACTTTATCTCCAGTCAAGAGCATTTTTATTTATTTTTTTTGCTATTAAATTTTCGAATTTATTTAGTATTTGTTTTGCTTTAGTACCTAGTGCAGTGTTAATGTTGTGAAGTTGTTTTGTGTACTTAAAATGCCCCGCTTAGCTAAAAATCATAAAGTTGCCCGTTGTACGGTTTGTTATACATGTTTCAATAAAGCACCAAGGGCAGTTAATATTAGCGCTCAAACTGAAATTTTAGTGAAACTGCTTTCACCTGATTTCGACTCCAAAAATTGGTGTACGCCAAATGTACTATGTAAAAGCTGTTACATTAAATTAAAAACACAAAAATTACTGAAAATTATCGACTATAACAAACTAAAAATAAGACCAAAACGCGATTCAAAATGCAATTGCCAGATATGTCAAGTGTCCACACTGAGAACCTGCCCAAATCCAAAATCACAAAATCTGTTACCATTTTCATTTGTTATTCGAAAGAACCCTGTCGAAAGGCCTACAGCTAACGAAAAAACTTTGACAAAATCTATAAAGATTTGTAATAAATGCAACTGTAAACTCCATAGAGGTAAAACTCATAAATGTAATAAAACATCTAAAATAAAAAACACACTTCATTTGGTTGGTGAAGACACTAAACATAATATTGCAACTCAGATCTTGCATGAGGAACAACTCTCCCAAGGGCTCACTTCACTTAGTTTAAAAAAAGAAAGAGGTAAAGACATGAAATTAAAAATAATTTATAAAAACGAAGCTTCCACACCGAAAGTACTAAATGTCAATACATTTGATGAAATTAGGCAAGACTGCAATTTATCTGTAACTGCAATGGAAAAAATTGCTAAGCATATTCGCAATGTAGATAAAAATTTGGTGGAAGGTACGCTGAAAAAAAAGGTTCTAAATAAAACACACTTGCTTGATAATTTCTTTACATTAACAGAATTACCCGCTATCATATGTTCAAAAATCAACACACACCATTTTTTGTACATTGTAATGATCTTCCAGCTCTCGTTACGTACATTTTAAACGCCAGAAGTCTACAAGATGACTTCCACATTAAAATTGGGATAGATGGGGGTGGAAGCTCGTTAAAAATTTGCATGACTCTACTGCCTCTTAACGGCAATCAAGAAGCAAAGTATAAGTACTCAGGCATAAAAGAATTATTCATTATTGGTCTTGGACCAAATTTCATGGAAACATATGAAAATGTAAAAACGCTCTTGGAAGAACTTAATCTGCAGGTAATATGTGGAGTATGTCCCTACACTTTTGCAGCTGATTTGAAGTTGATTATGGTGCTTCTTGGACTCCAAAGCAATGCCTCATCACACCCGTGCCCTTGGTGTAATATAAATGCAAAAGAGCTAAGCAATAAAGGGTCCCCAAGAACCATAAAAAACATTTCAAATCAGTTTAGACTATGGAAAACAGAAGCTAAGGGAGATGCTTCTAAAGCAAAGAGATATGGTAAGTTAACTATTATAATATAATACTTTTACTGTTAAAATTTCATATTAAATTTTTAAACCAAAATTGTTAAATAAGTTATTATTAGGTACCTTATTTTAGAAAATTGCACTAACTTACCTTTAATAATCGGAGACGAAGACACCCCAGTACTAAACTACATACCCCCTCCAGAACTTCATATTCTTTTGGGAATTACGCAAAAGATATTTGATAGCTTTAAATGTGAATATCCTGAGGTGGCGGAAAAATGGATTCAAAAATTGTCCCTTGGAGCTGATCAACATGGGAAGTTTAATGGAAATAGCGCCAGAAAACTTCTAAAGAAAGTAGATGTTTTGGAGTCGCTTTCAGCAGGTAAAATTAGAAAAATATATTTTCATAACAGATGAAAGAACTTGAAACATTGAATTAAAAAATATTAATTTAATCTATATATTTGAATAAATAAAAATTTTACTTTTAGGAAATAAATACGTGCCGGTGTTTTATGCATTTAACAAGGTGGTTAACGCATGTTTTGGATGCACCCTCAACAATAATTATAAAATATATATTAACGAGTTTAGTTTAGAATTGAAAAAATTAATATTCATCCAACACCCAAAATTCACGCTCTACAACAGCACGTACCAGAATTTATTGAGCAATATAAGCGACCACTGGGTTTCTTTTCCGAGCAGGCCTCGGAACAAGTACATTATTCTTTTAAAATATTTGAAAAAAACTTTAGAATAAACGTAAATGATTTCGAAAATTACAAAAAGAAAATACTTAGATGTCTTTCCTCATACAATTCACAACATTTATAATAATATATAATTATTTTGTAAAATTATGTTTTTCCAGGAATTAAATTTTAGTTTATCTTTTAAGGAGTTTGTATTTTTGTTAAAGATTGTTTAATTTATACAAATAATTTTTATTTAGGTTTGTTTTATCGCCATCGTGATAAAGAATAATTTTATTTAATGTTTTCGTTTCTGTTATGTTGGTAAATAAATTATTATCAATAACACAGTACAGGCAAGTTTTTAATTCTTCAAAAAGTTCCAAACAAATTATTTTGCAAATAAAAACCTTTGCATCCGAAGGTTAAAACTCCGTAATTATTTTGTATATTAAAAAAATACTTTTTTCCACATATTTCAAAAAGGGCAACATAGAAGATTTTAATTTTTTTGCAAATAAAAGTTGATATTAATACTAATCTAAAATTCCATATCTTAAACATTATATATTTTTTTCTTGAAAACGCCAAATTAACCAACGTGACTCACCTGCAAAAGACACGTTGCTTTTACTTTAATTAATGGTTCTTTCACAGCTCCTTCCTTCCCAGTCTCTTCATTCATTTGCATAACTTCCAACTCTGAATTAGTTTTTTCTGAGTTAGCCATCTGAACGTCTTGATTTGCTGGCTCAGAAATCATAACTTGCACTGGCAGAGAGTCTGTGTGTAAATCTAACGGTCCATTATGTAAATTCAATGGTTCTGTGTGTAAATTTAAAGGTTCCTCGGGTTCATGAACTCCTCCTTTAAGTTTTAATGGTTCTTCTTGCAAGGGTTGATCGCTGCAAGATATTGAAGGTTTTCTTTGTAATTTTAACGGACTACTTGGTGATGGTGAAGGTTCTTTGTACATAAATAGAGGCCCTGTTTGTAAAACTGAAGGTTTATTTTGTAAAAGAGGTGGATCTTGGTGTATAAATTGAGATTCTGCATGCGCGCTTGAAGGTGTAGTATGTGACACTGAAGATGCGCTAAGTAAAACAGGAGATTTTCTTTCATCAGTTTCCATGGGTTTCTCCAAGACCTTTCTAGAAGGTTCTTCGTTTTGATTTGAAGGATTCTCGCTTAGTTTTTCTACTGGTTCTTTTTTAATTTCTGAATGTGTAATACTGGAAGTTGGCAACGGCTCTACTTTGATGTTTTTCGTGTCTAACATTGATGACGTCATACTTTCTAAGATTTCTTCCGAATGACGCATTTTCTCCTGAAAAAATGAGATACTTTATTATTTTAATAGCTAAAAAAATAGTAACAATAACAAATAAACTTTCTGTTTTTTTTTGTTGAAGTGCTAAGACTTGTGTTTATCTGTCATTTACCCACATAAAAATTCCTTAGGACTTATATTGTTATGAAAATTTAAGATATATGCAGACAATATAAACCACAAATATGTATTTTATTGATACAAAGTTTATAATTATCTGGGACTCTGTCAAAAACACCAACCTACATAACAATTCCTAACTACCGCTTTAGGGCTTATATTGTCACCAAATTTGAAATATATGCAGACAAAGGATGTATCTTAAAGATACTAACTCATGATTAGTTTATATTAACCACAAGTATGTATTTTATTGATACAAAGTTGAATATCTGCGACTCTGTCAAAAACTGACACCAACCTACATAAAAATTCCTAACTACCGCTTTAGGGCTTATATCGTCACCAAATTTGAAATATATGCAGACAAAGGATGTATCTTAAAGATACTAACTCGTTATTAGTTTATATTAACCCCAAGTATGTATTTTATTGATACAAAGGTAAATCATATATGCGACTCTGTCAAAAACTGACACCAACCTACATAAAAATTCCTAACAAACGCTTTAGCGCTTATATCGTCACCAAACTTAAAATTTATAAAGATAAAAGATGTATCTTAAAGATTCTAACTCATTATTAGTTTAAATTAACCACAAGTATGTTTTTTATTGATACAAAGTTGAATAATATCTGCGACTCGGTCAAAAACTGACACCAACCTACATAAAAATTCCTAACTACCGCTTTAGGGCTTATATTGTCACCAAATTTGAAACATATGCAGACAAAGGATGTATCTTAAAGATACTAACTAATTATTAGTTTATATTAACCACAAGTATGTATTTTATTGATACAAATTGAATAATATCTGCGACTCTGTCAAAAACTGACACCAACCTGCATAAAAATTCCTAACAAACGCTTTAGGGCTTATATTGTCACTAAATTTGAAATATATGCAGACAAAGGATGTATATTAAAGATACTAACTCATTATTAGTTTATATTAACCACAAGTATGTATTTTATTGATACAAAGTTAAATAATATCTGGGACTCTGTCAAAAACTGACACCAAGCTACATAAAAATTCCTAACAAACGCTTTAGGGCTTATATTGTCACCAAATTTGAAATATATGCAGACAAAGGATGTATCTTAAAGATACTAACTCATGATTAGTTTATATTAACCACAAGTATGTATTTTATTGATACAAAGTTGAATATCTGCGACTCTGTCAAAAACTGACACCAACCTACATAAAAATTCCTAACTACCGCTTTAGGGCTTATATCGTCACCAAATTTGAAATATATGCAGACAAAGGATGTATCTTAAAGATACTAACTCGTTATTAGTTTATATTAACCCCAAGTATGTATTTTATTGATACAAAGGTAAATCATATATGCGACTCTGTCAAAAACTGACACCAACCTACATAAAAATTCCTAACAAACGCTTTAGCGCTTATATCGTCACCAAACTTAAAATTTATAAAGATAAAAGATGTATCTTAAAGATTCTAACTCATTATTAGTTTAAATTAACCACAAGTATGTTTTTTATTGATACAAAGTTGAATAATATCTGCGACTCGGTCAAAAACTGACACCAACCTACATAAAAATTCCTAACTACCGCTTTAGGGCTTATATTGTCACCAAATTTGAAACATATGCAGACAAAGGATGTATCTTAAAGATACTAACTAATTATTAGTTTATATTAACCACAAGTATGTATTTTATTGATACAAAGTTGAATAATATCTGCGACTCTGTCAAAAACTGACACCAACCTGCATAAAAATTCCTAACAAACGCTTTAGGGCTTATATTGTCACTAAATTTGAAATATATGCAGACAAAGGATGTATATTAAAGATACTAACTCATTATTAGTTTATATTAACCACAAGTATGTATTTTATTGATACAAAGTTAAATAATATCTGGGACTCTGTCAAAAACTGACACCAAGCTACATAAAAATTCCTAACAAACGCTTTAGGGCTTATATTGTCACCAAATTTGAAATATATGCAGACAAAGGATGTATCTTAAAGATACTAACTCATGATTAGTTTATATTAACCACAAGTATGTATTTTATTGATACAAAGTTGAATATCTGCGACTCTGTCAAAAACTGACACCAACCTACATAAAAATTCCTAACTACCGCTTTAGGGCTTATATCGTCACCAAATTTGAAATATATGCAGACAAAGGATGTATCTTAAAGATACTAACTCGTTATTAGTTTATATTAACCCCAAGTATGTATTTTATTGATACAAAGGTAAATCATATATGCGACTCTGTCAAAAACTGACACCAACCTACATAAAAATTCCTAACAAACGCTTTAGCGCTTATATCGTCACCAAACTTAAAATTTATAAAGATAAAAGATGTATCTTAAAGATTCTAACTCATTATTAGTTTAAATTAACCACAAGTATGTTTTTTATTGATACAAAGTTGAATAATATCTGCGACTCGGTCAAAAACTGACACCAACCTACATAAAAATTCCTAACTACCGCTTTAGGGCTTATATTGTCACCAAATTTGAAATATATGCAGACAAAGTATGTATCTTAAAGATACTAACTAATTATTAGTTTATATTAACCACAAGTATGTATTTTATTGATACAAAGTTGAATAATATCTGCGACTCTGTCAAAAACTGACACCAACCTGCATAAAAATTCCTAACAAACGCTTTAGGGCTTATATTGTCACTAAATTTGAAATATATGCAGACAAAGGATGTATATTAAAGATACTAACTCATTATTAGTTTATATTAACCACAAGTATGTATTTTATTGATACAAAGTTAAATAATATCTGGGACTCTGTCAAAAACTGACACCAAGCTACATAAAAATTCCTAACAAACGCTTTAGGGCTTATATTGTCACCAAATTTGAAATATATGCAGACAAAGGATGTATCTTAAAAATACTAAGTCATTATTAGTTTATATTAACCACAAGTATGTATTTTATTGATACAAAGTTGAATAATATCTGGGACTCTATCAAAAACTGACACCAAGCTACATAAAAATTCCTAACAAACGCTTTAGGGCTTATATTGTCACCAAATTTGAAATATATGCAGACAAAGGATGTACCTTAAAGATACTAACTCATTATTAGTTTATATTAACCACAAGTATGTATTTTATTGATACAAAGTTGAATAATATCTGGGACTCTGTCAAAAACTGACACTAACCTACATAAATATTCCTAACTACCGCTTTAGGGCTTATATCGTCACCAAATTTAAAATATATGCAGACAAAGGATGTATCTTAAAGATACTAACTTATTATTAGTTTATATTAACCACAAGTATGTATTTTATTGATACAAAGTTGTATAATATCTGCGACTCTGCCAAAAACTGATACCAACCTACATAAAAGTTCCTAACTACCGCTTTAGGGCTTATATTGTCACCAAATTTGAAATATATGCAGACAAAGGATGTACCTTAAAGATACTAACTCATTATTAGTTTATATTAACCACAAGTATGTATTTTATTGATACAAAGTTGAATAATATCTGGGACTCTGTCAAAAACTGACACCAACCTACATAAAAATTCCTAACAAGGCTTTAGGACTTACATCACCAAATTTAAAATATATTCAGAAGAAGGATGTATCTTAAAGATACTAACTTATTATTATACTTTGGGTACCATAAATTGAGAATAACACCTGAACAAATAATATATTATTGGTTTAAAAAGTCAGCAACCGAGTTACTAGGTATTTATTATCATTATAAAGTGCTCAAAGTATATGTTATATCAACCACAAATATAGATTTAATCTCAGTAACATAATGAAGCACATGCACTTTGTGTAAGGAAATTAACCACACAATTTAATGCCAAAAATATCACCACAAAATGAAGATACCAAAAAAAAAAGGTTGCTACATTATTTCCTGACTACCGGGTATACTGAGATCTGCCAACTTCAGGCTCAAATAACTTTTGTGCGACTATTACAAAATATTTTTATAGCCCCATAATATATACAGTATAGGAGTAGTAGTATAGGGTTCATTAAAAAACCTAACGCAACAAAATGGTGAACCATTTAAGAACAATTTTCTTTGTGAATGAAACGCTGAAATTCCTCAAGACCATATGTAGACTAAACAAAACAATGGGTATTGGGTTCAACCATCATTTTGAGTCATGGCAAAAATCGTTAGTAAAGGAATAATCATTCAGGGACCTTTTTGCTGACGACTGTATAGTTTAGTCAGTTTTTAGTTTAGGTCTAGTGTCGTGTGTGATGTTGCTGAAATTAAGTGAGGTATGCACAAAATTTTTAGTTGCATATTAAATTATTAGTTTAAATGTGAATTCGTATAAGTATAAACCTAGAGGTTATACAGGGTGTTACAGAATGTTGTTTTGATATTTGCTGACCAAGGAATATAAACTTTTGGTAATAGTTCGATATAGAGGTTTTCGCTATTATAAAAGATTTTCGAAAAATTCTTTTTAGGGCGTTTCTATAGGTCGATTATGACATAAATCTGTGTGCGCGTTTTCCAAAATCCATTTCTATAATTTATTATTAATAAAAACATATTACGGGACGGTAGAGTGAACAGGGGTGCTGGGTGGAGACAAAACAGTATAAATCCAACGTCAAACACAAGAAAACATTAATACACTGCACTCGGGGCACATGAAAAATGTAAACTAATTTTGAAAAGTATTAAATTTTTCGAAAAACGATCCCACACACATGAGATATCTTGTCCGCCATTAATTAAAGAAGGAAAATAGGCGCATTCAATTTGGTCAGCTGATAACATGAAGTTCGTCATTATGAAAATGACAGTCTTGATAGAAGCAGCGTTGCCAAACTTCTTATGAAGAATTAACACCAAGGCTATTTCTGGGGATTATCCACCATTTCCATGAGAAACAATGGTATTTTTTGTAAAATGCCTCCTTCTTTATGTTTAGGTATTTTCCTTTTTTCTCTACAAATTATAATAGGAAGAAGGAATAACTTAATTTTTCATATGAATTTTGTCCTGTATCTTCCTTTTTTTAAGCTATTGACACTTTCTCACTTTATTTGGCAACATCGCAAGACATTTACAGTTCTATTGCAAACTCTTCTTTTTTATGCAGTGACAGCCATGGCGGGATTGTTGTACTATTATTTATTTTTAATTTTTTTAACATTAACAATTTTTTGGGCATTTTTGTAAACAAAAAGTGCGGTGTGTACTGTGAAATACTGTTTTTGGGTGTTTAATGTAGGATTTCGACTGTTTCGTCCTCACCCAGCACACCCCTGTTCATTTCACCGTCCCGTAAATATGTTTTTATTAATAATAAATTATAGAAATGGATTTTGGAAAACGCGCACACAGATTTGTGTCATAATCGACCTATAGAAACGCCCTGAAAAAGAATTTTTCAAAAATCTCTTATAATAGCGAAATCGAACTATTACCAAACTTTTTAATAAGGAATGCTCGATCCCATTTAAGCCTATGTTCGCTAAATTTTGTGACGTAATCTTTTCCCGTAATTCTTTGTTTACAATCGTACTGGAACGTTTTTTTCGAGGTTTTGGTGTTATTTTTTTGCTTTTTAGTCATTGGACTTTTATATATGTTTAGTTTTTACTGTTTATAGTTAAATTGAGTATTTACTGTTTATAGTTAAATTGAGTAGTTTTTAGTACTGCAGTTACAGATAATTTTAAAACCTGTAAACAGGGGTCACTGACCTTTGGATATTTTTTACAGGGAATTTACGCTTAAATCGTTATTAAGGGTAAGATACATTTTTTATGTTTTTTAAGTGATTTTATTTTATGGTATGCAAGTATGGGTTTATTTTGTCAGATAAAAAAATATTATGGCAAAAGATGACGTCACAAACATAACCTATATTTTCGGACAAATATAAAAAATCGAGCGCTCCTTATTAAAAAGTTTATTTTCCTTGGTGATTAACTATAAATGTGAAATTTAAACAATGTGGATCTTATCCATTAGACATGTCATCTTCTGTTTAATCAAAGATATAAATATCCGGATATTTTTATCAGTAATAGCCGATTCCCACCCAGGGGTTTCAATTCGGGGTTTTCACCCAGGGTAAGAAGTCTGACTTTTGTCGATTCACACCTGCGAGTCCCCATATAACATTTTTTGCCGGCAAGGCATTGGCAAAAAGGTATCAAAAGACATCAAAATGGGCAATTGGCCGTTATTAGGCCACGTGTTGCAGAAAATGTGATGGCATTTATCATTAATAAGTTATGATGAAAAAAATGCGTTTAGGATGATGGCATCCATCAATAATAAGTTATGCTGAAAAAATGCATTTAGGATGATGGCATCCATCATTAAAAGGTTTTGGAAAAAATATGCCTTTTAGATGATGGCATTACATTATTTTTTTCCTAATGACAATAAAATGCATTTTTACCGTCCAGGGAACTAAAATGTACATAAATAATGCACATGCATAAAGTGTGTTTATGTACAGGGTGTCCCATATAAAATTAAATACTATAATTTTGGAAAAACCATAAGAGATACAAGAAAAAGTTAAATGCAGAAGTTGTTCAGTGAAATGTATTTTTTAGTATTTTTATTGTATCTCTTATGGTTTTTCCAAAGTTATAGTATTTAATTTTATATGGGACACCCTGTACAGGGTCTTTCCCCATATATTGACCCCCCTACAGCGGTAATGCGAAAAGTTAAAAAAAAATTAATACAAAACTTTTGGGGTTTTACTTTAAATTTTTGAATCCGATGTCAAAAATTTTTTTTCGTTTAGAAACGTCAAATTTTGACAGATGATCATTTTTTCTTATGGAACACCCTGTATATGACTTCATAGTTAAAAAGAGCCGAATTTTCTGATTTCAAATATATATAGTTTAACTATGTTTTATTAAACCGTTTCGGAAATATCGGGCTCCAAACTTTAAAAAAATAATATATTGAAGATCTTGGTAAGCGCTGCATTGTTATTGTTTGGCGTTTTTTTAAGATAAATGAATTGAGTAGAAACAATAAAAACAGAAGATTTATTATTACTAAGGTGATATTTAGCATCTTTTTGTTGACAAGGATACATTATTTTAACAATTCTTAAACTTTAATTTAGACGTAATTATAACTATAACTGCTCTATATGACCACCACCATTATCAATACAGTTTATATAATCCTGCTCAATTTTGTGTATTGTATTCCTTATAAATTGTCTATGATTTTGATTGATATCATCTATCGCGGCAATAATTTTTCTGCGGAGCTCCTCGACATTTTCAGTTCTCTGTTCGTAAACTTTATTTTGCAGGTAACCCCACAGAAATGAATCAAGAGGTGTCAGGTCTGGACTGTTTGGTGGCCAACGAATTGGCCCAGTTCGTCCAATCCACAGGTTATATCTTTTATTTAAAAATCTCAAAACAGGTAACACATTATGCGGTGGGGCACCATCTTGATGCCAAACTATTTGCTCGTATTGCCTTATGGGTAGATCTTCAAGTTTAGCTTCAATTTGATAAGTAAGCATCTCTCTCCCGTCAAGTTGCCGTTATAAAAAATAGGTCCTATGACCTGGTCATTTAAAATTCCACACCATACATGTAGAGATTGCCGCCCTTGAAACTTAATTTCCCTTGTTATTCGGGGATTTGTTCTTGACCAAAAGCGAACATTTTTTCGATTGTAAATGCCCGCGGTTGTAAAGGTGCACTCGTCGGTCCACAAATTTTTTTAAAAAAGTTATTATCTTCTTCTTTTAGCACTAGCATCTCTTGACAAAATTCCACCCGTTTATTTCTTTGCTCTACACTTTTGTTTTTGTTTGAACAGGTAATATTCGATAAGCAAAATATTTATACTTTTTTAAAGTAGTTAAATTTTTTTGGCCGATCGATCAAAGTAAATTCTGGCATCTTCTATGGAATGATTTGGGTGTTCTAAAAAGAAATTCAACATTTTTGATGGGCAATTTGAGGGAGACAAAGGCCCGAACATGATAGCGTAGATCTAAAGGTATTCAAAAATGAGTAAAAACTTACCTACCTTCGAAATATAGCAAAATATGTAATTCTTCTTCTGGATCGACAAGAATTGTCCGACGTTTTCTTCGTAGAGTTTTCCTTATGCGAAATGCTCGTTCTATATTTTTAGACGTATTTTTTGCCGGAATGGCACGTAAAGGAAAGGTTCGACGATATTCCTCTCTGGCGGCATTTGCGTTATTATTGTTCCGTAACACCTCGTATAAAAACACGTGCCTTCGTTTTTATTCCTTTATTAACAATGTAACGTAACTATGGTTACAATAACGGCAAAATCTTAAATTGTCACTGTCTCGAAGTTTACAGCACAAAAGTCTTAAAAAACCTTATATAAACATATGACCTGAACGTTTTAGGTTTGGTTAAATATTTTAACAAATTATTGTTTTTCTTATAATAACTTACACTAATTTAGATATTAAAAAAAAGACGTCTCCTGTGCATCAAGATATTTTTTAACATACAAGAAAAAAATAAATGTTGTCTGTCTGTCTTCCATAAGGGATTTAGGGTAAATATTTTTCAAGAAAAAAATTTGCGACATGGTATTTTTCTAAAATAAAAGTATTTTTCTAAATTTACATTTAGTTTGGGACAAAACTGATCACTTGAAACTTTCAGACCTTACACAGGATTGCAATGGGGCAATCCCCTCCCCATAAGTCTTGGAATTGGTTTGCTCTGCGGGAGTGGTGGTGGAGGCCTTATATTTTGTAAATAGAGCATTATTTGCCTGTTTTTGTTTGCTCTTCAATTTCTTTATTCTGGTAGGTTTTGTAAGTGAAGAGCCTTTTTTGCCTCATTTTGTAGTGCTAGGTGAAGACCTTTTTGTTTTTCTCTTTTTCCCCTCCCCAAAATCCTTTTCTGCGTACGGCCCTTCTTTTTTAAGTTTGATGTACGGTTTTCGCGTAAATAAATAGAAATAATTTCTCGGCATGGTCATTTTGTATAAATAAAAGTCTACAGTAAAAAACACCTTTTTATGTATTCTCTAATTAGAGAGAGATTTGACCATGCCAAACAATGGTTTATATTTATTAATGCGAAAACCGAACATCAAAAAAAAAAAAATCAAGAGATCAAATTTGTTTCCAACCAGATGAAAATTTTAAAAATAGAAAAATACGGTGGCATAGCATTTTTTCTTAAAAAATATTTATGCGAAATACGAACATCAAATAAAAAAGTCCAGAGATTAAATTTGTTCCCAACAAAATGGTGATTTTTTTTGTAAAAAATGTCTTTTGATGCAGAGGAGATGTCTTTCAATTTTTTTATAAAAATCTTAATTAGTAGAAAAGTTTTTATAAAAACGATATTTTTTACTACCCGGCGTAGTTTAAAAACTAAGAAGTTTAGGACATATGGTCATATAAAGTTTTTTTTTTTTAATTTAGATAACACGGAAGCACGAAAATGAAGGTTATACAAATAATTAATACCTCTTTCTCCAATTATTATCTTTTTTAATTAAAAAAATAAGGAAACATTTTCTTTTCTAAAAAGTATTGTAAACCTTTATTTCTAGACTCGTCAAAAAAATGTCGCCAAATTCATGCTAAAGAACTTTAAAAACGTCTCTGTCTGAAAATTTTAAAAAATATTTAAGTAATTTAGGAAAAGAATATAATTATTTTTTTACATATATATTTTAGAAAAGGACCATACCGAAGCCTGGTAATATCTAAAAATCCTATATTAAAGGTATTTTTATATCATTATACAATGCACTCTAGTTAAAATGAGTTATTCCTTTTAATTCCGTTTTTATACACTTTAAAAAAGCCTAAAACACCCCAATTTTTATATTTAGGCGGACACATTTCTGTCTCAAACCTTAACTGTTTTTCCACCACCACAAAAGTCAAAGAGTTTAAATAGGAAGGGAAGTCAAGCGATATCTCACTTTAAAGGGGTAAATTCGCTATTTAATAGTTTTCAGTGTTTCAAAATCTGTTCAGTGGTTTCCGAGCAAATAACAAGTTGTCCTAACAGGTGTCTTACTCGTATAAACTTTTATTTTTTAAATATTAAAATAAAATTTGGTATGTAGGTAAATCACATACATAAATGTGCAATGTTTAAAAATTTATTTGTATCTTAAAAGCTGTTATTAACTATAAAAAAAATGTTCATCCGCGACAAAAAAGGGTTAAAACTGTTTCTTACCTGTAACGAATACTGTAAAATTTTAATCGGCCCAAGAGCCACCCTCATTCCCTCAATGGCATCCATAAAAGCCTGTACTAAATGAGGAGATGTTTCAAATATATTAGGCCAGACGTAATTCAGAAGATGCACTAATGCATCTTCGCATCCAAAGCCGTAAACACCAAGAGCCATGTGCTTTATGGCGGCGCAAGCCGTTTGTCTGTGTACCAGATCTCTGTCCATTAACGCGTCTTCGAGTAAAGGTGCGACAGCGTAAATGTAATCTTTGCCTAAAATAATAATAAAAGTTTACAATTACAAAACAGAAATACACGTAACTGCAACTGTTTAATGTTAAAAGCTATAATAAAAATCGCCCTATGGTATACAGGACGGTTAAAAATCGCAAAAATATTGATAATAACTACTTACTTAAAAAGCATAAAAGAGTAACTAAAAGTCCAAAAATTTCTTTTTAATCACTTATAATTAATGGGGAAAATTAATTGTAAACTAAAACAAATGAACAACATCAAGTTAGGTTAAAATTTTTATAAGTTGTAACACAAAAAGCAATCATTTATAACAAAAAAATATTTTAATTACTTTTTCATGCTATTTATGTAATAGTTAGGGATCCCTGGACCATTTTTCCAAGTCATTACTAACAAGCTTATTTTTCGTGAGTAGCTGTATTTTGACGAGACGACCAACTCTTTTCCTTACAATAATTTTTGTTGGTGGTAGCACACGGGGGTAGAAGAGGTTAAATATTTGGATTTGATAAATATCAAAAAGCCAGAATGGCGTACCACGCAATTTGTAGGACAATGAGGGTGGTAAATTATATAAATATTATTAAACCAACAGGAAAAAAAATCAGCTGGTTAGTAGTTATTTTTTACATCATTAACCATATATTATTATGTTGGTGGTAGGAGAAACCTTACATATTTTGTAGGACAATTTTCTTTTCGGTTTATTTAGATAATTATCTTGAAAATTAACAGAGAAAATCCCTGTTTGTAATATATTTTTGATATCTGTCAAATCAACACACTTAATTCCTACCAAGGTTAGTTTATATTTATAAGGTTGCGACATATCCTCAACTTTTAGGCGGTTCGAGGTCGGGGACGCAAGGAAGGGCACTCCATGGAGAAAAGTTGGCAAGACTGGGTAAAATCAAAGCTGATGATCAATCCAGTGGCGTCTATAATTTGCGCATTTCATTTTGCATTGTTTTGAAAGTGATATTTGTTGAAAGATGTAATTCCAAATGTTTTTTAATTAAATAAAAAGAATTTACAACTTAATAATAATTAAAAACTATTGTGTAAACGGTTGTTCTAATAATACATTAAACTGTATATCTTCGGCACTGAACAACATGGCCGAAAAATGGGAGATGTGACGTCATAACACGTCAAAGCAATATGGATTCCTACTACTACCCCTGTAAGCTACTACCACTGAAAATTGTTGTACAGAGAAAATTTGGGCGTTTCGTCAAAATGAAGCTACGCACAAAAATTATCATGTTAGTAATGACTTAGAAAAATGGTCCAGGGAACTATAAATAAGTAGCAGTAAAAATATTTATTGCTATATTTTTGTATTTTCCAAAATAACATTGTAATTTTAAATCTCATTGTATATCATAAGCTGATTCTTTTGAACGCTTTTATTCTTTTTTTTTTACTGATTTGTAGAAAATATTTTTTAAGATTTTTTTTTAGTTACCCTTAATTTTTATGTTTTGTATTATATTTTTGTTTATTTTTTTGTTCAATTTTTCAAAGTAATATTTTAAACGATTTTAAACCAACCTATACCAAGTGGTGCCAGACTGGACATAGGAATAAAATAATAAAATACATAATTGTGTCATACTATTCACACACTAAATTTAGTTATTTTTTAATTAATTGTCAATTAAATGTTACTTAAGAAAAACTATTTGTAAACTTAAAACTTAAACTTATTTATTCATGTCAATATACAATTGTATTTTCACACGTCGTAAGAGACAAGTATATTTTGCTGAACATTCTGGACCCAGCCACGACCATGTGGTCACTATGTTCCACCATTGTCTTTATAGGAGGTGACTAGGTCAAATTGATTTAATTATTGTTGTTTGTAAAATTGCATACCAGATCATTACTGGTGGATTCATTATGGTATGCATCGTTTGTTGCAAAAATAACATAGTCGAAAAATAAGTTTTGTTTTGTATTTGCAACAAAAATAATTTAATTTTTATAGAAAAAATAGTTAATAAAACGTTAAAAACCGTAGCGTTGGGAGGTCTCAGTAACGAAAAGATAAAAAAAAGATCATGTTAAGTGATGCAGCTTATTTAATTAACAATTTTAATTGTCATAATATTTTGTATATCCTTTGTTTGAACACACTTTTTAAATTTGAATGAATTTAAAAAAATGTGCAAATTACTTCTTTAATTCTCTAACCCAAGATACTTACCCATCTCACCAATATACTCAAATAGGAAAGACAGTGATTTTAAAACACCATTTTGAACATTTAATTCAGGAACCCTGTACTCATTCATTAAAGCTGGCAACACTGTAAATGGAGAACATGTTTCTGCTACAATAGCAATAGCGACAGTGGTGCACACCCTGTTCTGACGTTCCTGCACTTTTAAGTTATTTAACAATGTCGCCAATACGTCGTGAGGGCCGATGGCTTTGGCAATGTAACCAAATGTGTTTACTGTGGCTCTACGAATTGCCTTTTTGTGTGCTTTAAGAAGTTCCAAAAGTTCAAAGCAAATTCTCATCCATTCTCGGGCTGATACATATTCAGGACCTCTGTCGGCAATACGTCCTACCAAGTCTATGCAATTTTCTTGAACCTTTTCGTGACGATTCTTGAGGATCGGTGTTAGACGAGGAAGCAAGTCTTTGATGGGTGGTGTCATTTTAGTCATACCTAAATAAAAAGCAATAATTACTTTTTTAGCTTTTAATAAAAGTCAAATATTTATATTAAACTAATGTTATATTTTTTTATGAAGGCAATAATAATCTGCAATATAAAATAACACATTTTGTTTTGTTAGGTAATTTGCCCCTTAAATGCCTATAGAAATGTAAAAAATTACAGATTAGCTTTATTTAATCAGATATTTAAAACAAATGTTTTTTAACATATGTATATTATTATATTATATATTAATTTTGGGCATGTTAAAAAATGTAGTTGTATGTATGTTCTGTTAAACTATACAGGGTGTCCACTAACTCTACCGACAAACTTTTAAGCTGGATTTATAGATTGACATGTCAGTTTCCGTTTGCCATTTGACGTTTTCAGTTAGAAGATAAAACAATAACTGCATCTGTCAATTTATAGTGTCTGTTTACCGTGTTCATATACCATATTAGAAACCGAAATCTATAAATTCAGCTTAAGGGGTGATTCTTTCAATAAAAAAAAAAGAAAAAAATCATATTAACATATGTCCTAAACGTCATACTTTTGAAACTACAGGTTGTTAAAATTTAAGGTAGTTGTCATGGTACAATATTGTCAGAAAAATTTTGCTAGCGTAGTAAAAGTACACAAGCTTCAAGTTAAGTGGTCCACAATTTGTATACAAGGCTATCCGTTGAGGCGTTACTCATACAGAATGCATATGTAGGTATACACAAATACTATCATATATTTTTATAAGTTTTGATTCGGCAACGTCACTTATATGCCACCAATAGATATGTAAATTTGCGTAATTGCTGATTTCATGTATTTGGCAAAATTTTGCTTAATTCGTGAAATAAGCAGTAGAGTTGCCGATTTCTTGTAATAGGCAAATAATTCAGTTAAAGTTGCCTTTGTACAAAATAGGCACAATGGTTGTTTCATTTTATTACACAACTTATTTAATATGTACTTTTTAAAATATTTTATTGAAAAATAAATTCAAATTAAATGGTGTTGCAAAACTAAATAAAGAAAACTTGATATACGTTTACAAATTGTCACAATATCGTCATAACATAACATAACCTGAAATTTGCCCAACTTGCTTTTAGCAGACTACAGTAAAAACCACCGGAACAGGTAATTTAATTAAGTGGAAGCACCACAGACGGTCATGCAAAACTGTCACATTGGTGGGGGATCATGGTTAGTTCTGGTTATTTAAATCATTTTTTTAATTCCTTAATGAAGCGAATTAAAAAAAAGATTTAACGAACCAGAACTAACCATGATCACCTCAATGTGACAGTTTTATTTACCGGTTCCGGCGCTTTTTACTGTAGTCTGCGTTTAGTTTGTTGGTTGCCAATTTGGCGTATTCGGCAAATATAAATGCCGCGTTTACGCATTAAGACACAGTTTTGCCTATTACAAGAAATCGGCAACTCTACTGCTTATTTCACGAATTAAGCAAAGTTTTGCAGAATACGTGAAATCGGCAATTACACATTCGGCGTACCAGATATATTTGAGACTGAATCGATGTACAGTATACAATATAAATCCATTTAAATTTACCGCTTAAATAATATCTAGTGTGTCTACGTAAGTTGACGGCATATGGAAACTTTTTATTAATAATTTAACAAAAAAGTTCCTCTTTATAAAAAGTTCTGCATGGTCCAAAATCTAAAATACAATCATCAGATATAAAATTCTGGCAGTCATGTACGATGTTTCGCCAAAAATGTAATTTTTGCTCAAGAGTAAAGTACCTGTAATTTTGCTAATATCGCAAATTGTTATAAAGAAAAGATTAAAAATTACTTATAAATATGCAATTTTGTTCATTTCCAAAATATTTTTTTTTTTGTTAAGGAACAAAATTGCATATTTGAAAGTAATTTTTATTTTAAACATCTTTTCTTTATAAAAATTTGCGATATTAGCAAAAATACAGGTACTTTACTCTTGAGCAAAAATTACATTTTTGGGCAAACCTTGTACATGACTGACACAATTTAATATCTGATAATTGTATTTTAGGTTTTGAACCATGCAAAACTTTTATAAAGAATAACTTTTTTCGTAAAAATAATAATAATAAAAGAGTTTCCCATATGCCATCAACTTACGTAGACACACTGTATATATTCGCTTACAGCGTTGCCAAGTCGTTTCCGTCCGACTCGCTAGTATGTATACTTTTTAATTAATTTTTAACACGCGGTGTTTCCAAAAGTGGGAGGTTAAGGACATATGTTCATATAAGGTTTTTTAGAATTATCCATTAATTATTTTTTTACACATATTTAGTGAATTATTATCACTAACACACTGTGTTTACTAGCAGTTGTTGATAAACTTCATTTATAAAGGATTTAAAACATATTTAATATAAATTTTACTAATATTCAGGTTTTTAAAAAGTATAAAAGAGCAGTATGTAATGTATGTACCTATTTCTGGCTAGCCAGTTTTATCCAGTTAAAAGAACCAAAAATCTTACCTATGACATTTACAATAGCCTTAAGTGCTCCAAGAATAGATCCCAATACTTCCGGATATTCTTCTCCCAAGTATTCATACAATACAACGCCCAAATGGCCCATAAGTTTTTCCTCTTGACAAGTTTTCATTACAACTGCAATTCTGAAAACAAAATAGGGTAATTAGCCATATTAAACATACAAAGACAAAACTCGTCTAGCAAATGTAATATAAGCGTTTTTCTCACCTCGAAATTAAATCTGCAGCTTGCTGTCTTACTTTGGCCGATTTGTTGTTCAATCTCCACAAGATGGTACCACATATTTGTGGTAAATATGGTTTTACCCTTTTGCCTAACTGATTAACTATTGTACCAAAACCATTAAGCATAACTACATCTTCTGTTGTTTGTTCTTGGAAGGCATACAATATTCCTAAAAAGAAATAATATGTTTATTAAACTTAACTAAACAAATATAAAATTTTTAAAGCGACGTAACTACCATACTTATAAATCTTAAACATTATTAAAGTTTTCAAACATATTGTTCCGAATCACCTCGTATAAAAACACGGCCTTCGTTTTTATACCTTTATTAACAATGGAACGTAACTATGGTTACAACAACGACAAAATCTTCACTTGTCAATGTCTCGAAGTTTACAGTACAAAAGTCGAATCTATACTAATCAAATCAGAGGTTTCCGTCGCCCTTTTATAGTGTGGTGGAAGAGTGAAGAATGATCTAGAATTTTGGAGAATATATCGCGAAAATTTCATAGTACAGGATGGCATAAAAGTTCTCAATGAATAATTCGGGCGTTTTCGGAAACCTTCGAAACTGATGAAAGAACTTGGAAAATCTAAGGTAAATTATTCAAATAAATTATCAGACTAAATTAAACGGTCCTAACTTTATACAATTCTATAAACTAAAAACACTTATTTTGAATGTCCGTAACAATATGTAGTTACCACATTTTAAATTGCTATTTAAAATCTGAAATAAACCTATATAATCTACTGATTTAATTTTTAAAAATGCCCTTAATAAATCTAATGTCTCACCATCAATAAGTTGTTCTTCCAATCTTGAATCGATATCGGCCGCTCCCAAATTGCCCATAATTTTTTCGATACTTTCCATTACCATTTTTCTGTATGCTTCATTTTCATCTTTTAGGTCATCTACTATTCTGTTAATTATTTCAGAAGCTCCCACTTTATTTGCAATTTCTACAGTGGTGTCAACTAACTGCCTATAAAAATATAAATAAAGTTATAATATGTTACTAAATCAATACAAGAAATGCTATAATTGTTTCCTAAGAGAACAACCATTTTTGTTAAATCTTGATTTCATAGTAGTAGTATGAAATATATATAGTACTTCTTTAAGAACCATATGTATATTTAAAACCTATACTAGGAAACTAACCTGTAGTTACGTCTATCCAAAGCCATTCTATGATTCCAGAAATGCTTAAAGAATTGAGGTAGAATTTCTTCTTTAATATATTGTGCTTCCACACCATCAGTTGAACAACACTGCTTAACTACTTTCAATACAATTTTTTCATTTCTTCATCAGGAGACTGAAACTCTCTGATCAAAATTAACATTACTTCCCTAGTATAGTAGTTGGCATATTCAGCGTCCATAAGAGGAATCAAGTAACCAATAGCTTTCAAAAAGGCAGCTAAACCCTTACCACGGTGAGTTCTAATACCTAAAACCCAAATAAAATTATTAATATTAGCCTAGACGTTCGCAAAAAAGAACCACTGCTAAAGCCTTTACTTAAAAAACACGTAAAAAAAACTTAACGTATTAAATAAATGAAGATTTTAGGGCGGGCTATGTCGTTAAAAGATACAAAAGCCGTGGGGGCTCTTTTTACGACAGATTAAGTGATATGTTTTGACCAAACAATACATCACCGAATCTAAATCATCCAAATTGCATTTCCCACCTTTTAATTAGAACTAGCCTACAAGTACGAAATCTAATTTATATTAAAAATCGACATAGTCTAGTTCTGATTTGAAGAGACGATTTACGACAACACGGTCTTAAACCAGATTTACATGTTTATGATATAGTATTAAGTAAGGTTTATAAACAAATAACCATAAGAAATACATCTTATGGACGCTGCCTTTCAAACAAAAAACAATTTGAATTTACCAGTAATTGCGATGGATGATTTATTTTATTAATAATTTAACTTTTAAAATTAAGATTTTCTTCTTTTGAAATTTAAGTTTTAAGAGATTATAACCAAAAACAATTTGCAGAGAAAAAGTATAAATATAAATAAGTTATTAAATTTAGTACATCTATTAAATGTAATAAGACCCTTGTAAAGCTCTACCTAAATCAAGATTATTGGGTCCAGTGATGTTTCAGTGGGCACCCCAGCAAATATTATTGAGAAAAAAAAGTACGCCAAAGATTTTATTTTTGTCCATAAGCAGTTTAAAATGCAAACTTTTTAGTCTCTTATATTTGCTTCGTATCTCGCTTTGTTCTCGAGAAAAAGTGTTGTCTGTGGCGTCCTTTTTCTCTCAATAATATTGGCTGTGGTGCCCACTGAGACGCCACTGAACCAATCTGAATGTCGGTAAAGCTATACTACATTAAATAAGTGTATCAAATTTCATGTAAATCGGTTAAAGGGTTTTTAAGATATTTAAAGAATACCAACTTTTTTTTAAACTTTAACGCCCTGTGTCTCAGTAATGAAATAAGTGCAAATATATGTTAGTAGGAATTTTTTTCATCAAAAAACACAAGAAATCGCCCCTTTATGCTTCGTCTTAACATAGTTAGTAAACACCCTGCATAAAATATTTTTAAATTAGTGTCAAAATTTTAAAGATGTTTTCGTCGCCTTAACTTTTTTTTTTATTATCTGCGGACAATCCACGAAGGCTGAAAGCCTAAATACTAACGTACCGTGGGTGTCTTAAGCAGGGTAAGAGGAAGTTTGTTAACACGGGACTTAAAAACTTGAAGATTTGGGGGAAGGAACGACCTCCGCTGGCAGCAGGTTCCACAGTCTAGAAACTCTAGGGATAAAAGAACGAACGAAATGGGAAGTTCGGGGCCTGTCCAGTTGAACTGTATGGGGATGCATACGCGCGGCACCACGAGTTTCTCTGTTAGGAACTGCACGAGGAGGGACTATACTGGACAATTCGTCAGAGAGTTTTCAAGTTAGAAAGCAAAATTGTAAAATTTGTCCGCCGTCTTTAGATTAGCAATATATCTCTCCAACAACCCCCGATACCGAATCTGAACACCAGAACTAACTGGAACTAAAGTCAAATTCCATAAATTGTCTCCCGAAACAAAGAAAACATTAATACCCGTCGAATAAAGAATACCCTTCCCGTCTAAAGTAGGTTATTTGAAAATCTTACCTTTCCACAAGGGTTTCAACACGGAGTCAAAACTTTCAATACCGTACGGCGTTGCAGCCTCAGCCAATGCAGCAATTCCCAGAGCTGTAATAGTTCGAACTTTCTGTTGTTCATCAACCAACCCATGTTCAATAATTTCTACCAAAGATTTTAAATGGGGTAAAATAGCGCAACCCATTAGAATAGCGATTTGCTGCACGATTTTGATACCAGTGTGTCTAGCTTGCCATGATTTCTTTGAACGACATACAGCTTTTAAGAATGGTAACAAAGATGGAATGCCTAAAAAAATAATGAATTTATATATATATATATACACAAAGATAAATATTTCATCATTTACACAAAGATTATGATTGTACTTTAGTTTATTGTCAACACACACACTTACCCAGAGCAGATGCAACGACCGCGAATGCCCTAGCAGTAGTATTTCTTACATACTCATCAATGTTATCAATATCAGGTCTCATTGTTGAAATCATTGTAGCTAAACCGGCAGCTTTGGCCAAGTTAGATATAATTTCTCGACCTTCAACACGAGCATAATAATCTTCATCAATAAGCAGAGGTTCAATAACTACAAGAATCTTATGTACGTAAGGACGCACCAAATCGTCCAACTTGTAAAGGATTCTGTCAATTACTTTCACGAGCAAATGACGCTCCTGGTCTTCTAATGTAGGACTCATAAGTAATGGAAGGATTTGGTTAAAAAGTGGGCCTGCGCCGAATTCTCTTGCCTTGTCTGTGATCTGTCTTAGGGCCGCTTTACGCATTGGTGGAGTTCCATTTTTAATTTTCAAGAGAAGCTTCATGATCTTTCTTTCTTTCTGCTCTTCTGGACTTAGGGCTTCTTCATCTACATCTACTAGAAGTTTGTCAAAATACTGTGCATCTTCAGGCTTCATAAAAGGCAAGTTTTGTCCTTTGGGTTGGTTATCAAGGTATTTAGCACTTTTGTCTTCTGTCTGGATAAAGAAACCAACGGGGGTTTGTCCTACCATTGGTGTGGGTGTAGCTGTAAGTTTTCTGGCAGGAGTTCTAATAGGAATATAGCCAGCTGGTGGGGGCAAAACTTTGTATCCAGGAGGGAACATCTGATCTAATTCTTCGTCTGAGTAGGGTCGGTTCCTTTCATCAATTTCACGTTCCCATCTAAAGGCTTGGAGTTGTTCAGGTGTCATCGAAGCCAAGTGACCTAAAAAAAATATTTGTTTGCAAAACTCTAAACATTTTGTGTCACACAAAGCTTACCTGGAGTTGGTGTAGCCATTGCCATTGCTTTGGTACCAACTGGAGTTGAACCTCCTGGTGTTAACATGGGAGTGGAATGACCTGGAGTACTATGAGGAGTTTGTGGCGTCATAGCTCCAGGCGTCATGGTGGCATTAGATGGCGTAGCTGCCGAAGGAGTTTCGTCCCATCTGGATCTTCGTTTGGAAGCACCTAAGTTTAAAAAGATTTATATAACTATTGTGATAGAAAATGGTAAAAAGTATTTATGGGAATTCATTTATTGCTCTAACCTAAAAGCATAACTGAAATAAAATAAAATATTTTTGGTTGTTAACAATCGTGACTGTAACTTTAATATTTCTACAGTGTTTTCAAAGCAATAAAATTGTATCCTTCAATAAATTATTGCAATAATGTTTTACCCGATCGCCGTAACCCAACCACGCCATGCCGGATTATGGTAGGTTCACATCTGACATTTATTGAACAATATTTATGTCAGACAGAAATTCTGGGTAATGTAAACGGTAAAAAATGTATGTCTGATAGAAATTTTTTAATGCATACAGTAGCCGGAATTTCTGTCTGTTATAAAAATCATGCAATAAGTATCAGATGTAAACCTACCATTACAAACGATCCAATAGCGTCAAGGTTACAAAGATTTAAATGAAATAAATTCCCTTATTTCTAATAGTCCCTGGACCAGTAATTAAATGGACTTTATGATAAGAGCACTTTTAAACCCCTTCTAGGGGGTTCCTTTAGACGAGACTACCAAGAATATTCATACCACCATACATGTGTCATTGTCAAATGTTTCCGGTGTCGGACTGGGCGAACGGGCCACTTTTTTTGTCGGACAAGTTTACCACAATGTTTAACTTGCAATTTTTAAACATTGCGCCAAAAATCGTAAGAGTTACAGTCATAAAACCATACGGCTCAAACACGTTTCGGGTATTGGACTAAGCGGGTTACGTGACTGTAACCCTTACGATTTTTGGCGCAATGTTTAAAAATTCCTTGTAAAACATTGTGGTAAACCTGTCCGACAAAAAAGTGACGCGTTCCTTCAGTCCAACACCCGAAACATTTGACATCAACCAGGCTGGGTTAAATCGCCGTTTCCATATATGGCGGTATGAATATTCATGGTAGACTCGTCAAAAGGACCCCTCTAAAAAAGTTTTAAAAGTGTTCTTATCATGTTTCTTTCCAGTTTATTATGGCCCAGGGACTAAATAAAATGCTTTAATTCTATTGACACGTAATGCCAATGCTTTTTTGACTTTATTATTGAAATTGTGTCACGTCAAATTAAATTTAATTAATTTTATTAAATATTAGGCAAATTCATTTGTAGACTCTCAACAAAATAGACCCAGTAGAATTAAACTAGTATCGATTTTGTTTTATGATCGACCACTATGCTTTTGATTTATATAACAACACAATTTAATTTAAAGTTTGTTACTTTTTTGTACTCGCTGATGGATTTTGTAATATAAAGTAAATTTTTACTACTCATACCTGGAGTTGGAGTTTCCTGAATAAGATCAGCACCAGTACGATCAGTTCTAGGAGTCTCAGCCCAACCACTTGAATGACCAGGAGTGTCTCTTTCTGTTTTAGGCGTTTCGTCCCAACGATTTCTTCTTGATGAAGCTTTGTCATGAGCTGGTGTTTCTCTACCTGTTATAATATAGAAAATAGCAAAAAATTAGTGGAGAAAACTCTAAACAATGTAGATTTGAAAAAAGTATAAACCTACCAGGAGTAGCGGCTCCAGGAGTGGCGTCCCACATACGAGTTGACTGTCCAGGAGTTGCACCTGGTGTTTCACTACCTTTGTGGCCAGGAGTTTCATCCCAACGAATGTCAGCAGGAGTTTTCTGTAAAGCAATATACATGATAAGTTAATAAATACCATTACATTCTTAAAAAAAAATCTAGAAGATGATAATAAATGACCCATTTCAAAAATTTGCACAATTAAATACATACGTAACGTATGTAATAATATCGTCTAAAAAACTGTGAAATAGCCGTTATGCAATAAGGTCTTTTGCACATATTTTTTATTGGCTAAAAGAATCTCTTTATACCTAAATAACACTTTGTAAATGACACTTGTGCCAAATGTATTTTTCATATGAAATTTTATAACAAGCTTTAAGCCATCACAAGCCAATCAAATTTAAAAGGTCAGAACAAATCTTTAAATGGTAAGTAAGCCAGTGTGATTCAACCTTAAATTTTAGAAGTGCCAGAAAGATTAATTGATATCTCATTTTGAAGATTGATTAACTCTTATCATATTCCCTTAGTTAAAAGTAGTTTGCTCTAACAGGTAATTTAATATTATACATTAAAAAAAATCAAAATTTTGACAAGCTGTCATACCAACGGAAATAATATCAGAGCCTTCAAACTTGGCAGTTTTAATCAGGGTCAGGAGACCTTCAATAAAGGTATCACTCGACCCCTCTTTCAATTTAAGATTTTGGGTGTACATCGTTCCCCTGCTAGAGGGTTGCAGATCAGGGAGTAAAAGTGGCGAAAAAATATTTGCCCTTAAAATCACAAATTGACGTGTCCGAGAGTTTTTCTTAAATGACCTGCAGTGCCCAAATTTAGCTTTGTTTCGTTTTCAAATGGCCACCCTGCATAACACGCTCAAATAGTTATTGTTACTACCTATGTAAACAAGACTGATTCAATTTATTTACATGTCCCAGATGGTAAAGAGAATAATAGTCAGATCCTGGAAATATTATTTAATTAAAAAAAACAATCTAAACTGTCCGTATCAAGACGTTGTTTTAAACTTTGCAAAACTATTTTTATTTCACCATTTTATAAAATAATCAATTTTATTTAAAACATAAAGTCATAAATTCTGTCAAACTTCAGATGTGAAATTTTAAAACAGCTAGAGCAATTTCAAATTCAAATGTAACACGTTGGCGTGAAAATAACTTCTCCTGTCGTCACTAATTTTATTAAGTCGGAATATAGGAACACATAAGTATCGTATTTTTTGCCCTAAATCAAAGAAAGAAAAGGTGCGAAAAAATATAAAACTGAAGCTCAGTACGCCTTTTGACGCCACAAGCCGTTTTAATGGGACTTAAGATCATGACATGAAGTTTAAAATGTATTTAAGGCAAATCAATTTTTTCTGTGAAAAAATATTTAGCCATTTGTTCTTTAGTTTAGTGTAGTTTAGTTTATTAATTAATGTCAATAAATATTACAATTCTTACATACGTCATATAAAATATAAAATAAGACTTAAAACTAAAAACAAGTAGGTATATAATACATAATGCACAGATTATCGGTAACGAACAAGTACAAATAGTCATTAAAGAAATAAATGAACAAATGAAAACGTTAGGAACAAACAGAGTTATATTAAGTTACTGAATAATCGGAAACAATTCTATCAATTTCTTCCAAAGAGAAAGGAGAAACCTGCAAAAATAGCTTTTTGAGTTCCGACTTTAGTTTTGTTGGAGTTAACATCCTTATTGATTCGTCCAGTTTATTAAAATAGTTTATGCCAAAGTAGTTTATACCAGTTTGGGTCCTTTTTAACCTTATATTAATGGGATATATATTATTTTTGTTTCTTGTTCTGTAGCCATGCAAGTCGGCGTGAGTCTCATACTGATCTAAATGCCTTCGAATATATAGGATACTTTCCAGTGCAAAAGCCGCAGGCAATGTGAGGATTCCTTCACGTCTGAAAGCCTCCCTGGTGTCATCTCGATATCCAAGCCCAGCAACAATACGCACAGCTCTTCTTTGGAGTCCAAAGATTCGGTGTCTTACAGCCGCGTGTCCCCATGCAAGTACAGCATATGACATTTTGGAGTGGAACATAGCAAAGTATGCCGTCCTGACTATATCTTTTTGTGCTCTTTGCGATAGTTGGCGTAAAGCATACACTACTCTAGTCAGAGATTTGGCAAGCACATCCCCGTGCTCACACCATGTTTGTTTAGGGTCCAAATTAATTCCCAGAAATTTAATAGATGTTGGGTTCGCTGGAACATTGTCAAGACATCCAAGGGACGACACCATGCTCTTTGTTTTTGTGACATTTAGTGACAGATGATTTGCCACAAACCATTCATTTGCCTGGGTTTGTACTTCCTCTGTTTTTGCCTTAAGTTCCACAAGGTCCTTAGCTGATACTGTTAAAGTGGTGTCGTCAGCATAGAAAGTGCATTTGGCAGTATTTACTGAATTTGACATATCGTTAATGTATATTAAAAATAAAATTGGACCAAGAATTGAACCTTGCGGAACACCGCTCGTAAGCGACAGCTCACCAGACTCCGACTGTAAACGAACCACCTGTTTTCTTCCCTCTAGATAGGAGTTTAAAAGAGCTATAGCTGGAAACTGAAAAGAGTAGGCCGCCAGCTTCCTCAGCAAAATGTCGTGTGATACGCAATCGAATGCTTTACTAAGATCGCAAAATACAGATGCGGAGTGCAGACCAGTCTCAAAGCATTCCAAAGTTAGAGAAGTAAATCTCAGTATAGCATCTCTTGTCGAACCCCCATCCTTAAATGCAAACTGGAAAGGATTGTACAGCTTGTTCCCTTCCATATATTGAACGATCTGATTTTTCATAACTTTTTCATATACTTTGGAGATTACTGGCAATCTCGAAATAGGTCGGTGATTTTCGGGTTTGTTAATATCACCATTTTTAAAGATTGGGATAACTGAGGCTATCTTCAGAGCATCCGGAAAAATATTTGTTCTAATCGCCTCATTCAGAAGCTTAGTAAGAGACACTAAAATTATATTTTGTATGTCCTTAAGAAGTGGAACAGTCAGGCCATAGATATCTCGGGACTTCGAGTTCTTTAGCGTTCTAATGACATCGCGTACATTGTTGTATGAGACCTCATTGAAAATAAAATGGTTTGGCTGTTCTTCCAAAGTTCTAACATTATAATATTAACAAGCCACGGAAGCGATTACACCTCTTTCTGGATTAAAATAAATTTTATACTGGAGCCCCATAACCACACTGGTTAGTAGTTGCCCGAACGATCTAAGAATAAAAAGCTGTATCTGCTTATGAAGGATACAGGAATAAAATATGGAATGTCCATTTTTATCAAAATCGATATTATTGGCGCAATCTGATGGTACATCGTTATACTTTGTTTGCCCAAAACACCAGCAAATAACATTGCCGATGCAAGACCCCAATAAAATTGGGAGTGTCCATTGCATCCTATTGAAAAATAAATAATAAAAGTGACATATCTCAGAAAGTTTTTCTTATTTTATTCCTCTACCCTTCATACTGTTTTCCAAATTAAATATTACACTGCAATGTACTTACATCTCCTTCCCAAACGGGTGTAGCTGCGGTACTGGGTGTTGAAATTGATAAAGTTTTCTTCTTGGCAGGCACAAATGTCTCGTCCACCGTTTGATCCCAACGACCTCTCTTTTTTGTGGGGTTTTAGCTTCTCCATTTTGAGCCTTTAAAGTTCCGTCTTTTGCTTTTTCTAATATTTTTCTTCTGATCTAAAAGATATAATAGTTAAATGTAACATATAATAGACAATAATAATAATAAAGATAATAATAACAACACAATCATATCAGCACATCGAAAATTTGTAATAAGAATTTATTTTAACAACTGTTTTATATTAATTTTGATTTTTTTTTGTGTCATTTTGAATGACGGCTAATTATTGGAACACATATCACATGTTAAGCGCAGCAAACAAAATGTGACGAGTGGAGTGTAAACAATATTTTTTTGGGTTTTTACTTAATTTAAAAATAAAAAGGGATTTTAAGTTTTGTGCCATCACATTTTAAAAGGTCTAGTAGCTACGCCACTGTCCACACTGCATGCAAAATATCTTTCTGTTCGCCCTATGCAGCAGTTTTCTGAACATTAATTTATAAACCCCAATTTTTTCATATTTACTAAACTTGTCTTTGACTTTAGAACATACCCCGAAATTAACGAAGTTAATAATATCAACGACAAGATTAGTAAACATACTAGTCCCTGGGCCAGTAATTAAATATACTTCATGATAAGAACACCTTTAAAACCTTTTAGGGGGTTCCTTTTGACGAGTCCATCACGAATATTCATATCGCCATATATGGAAGCGGCGCTTTAATCCAGCCTGTTAATGTCAAATGTTTCGGGTGTCGGACTGGGCGAACAGAATTTTTAAACGCTTTGCCAAAAATGGTAAGGGTTTTACAGTCATGAAACCATAACAATCAAGAACAGGTTTCGGATATCGGATTAGGCGGGTTGCGTGACTGTAACCCTTACGATTTTTGGCACAATGTTTAAAAATTGCATGTAAAACATTGTTGTAAACTTGTCCGACAAAAAGTGACGCGTTTGCATAGTCCAACAAACGAAACATTTGACATTGACAGGTTGGGTTAAAGCACCGCTTCAACATATGGCGGTATGAATCTTCGTGGTAGACTCGTCAAAGGAACCCCCTAAAAAGGGTTTAAAAGCGTTCTTATTATAAAGTCTATTTCATTACTGGCCTAGGGACTATACAAAATCTGAAGTTTACAACTATGTAGAATCTTCAAAGTGCAATAGCTGCTATATGGGATAAACAGACTGAAGTTTAAGAATGAGAGTTGGTCAATCATATTATTAACAATGCCGTAAAATTAAAGGAAAATATGGTTTAAATCTGCCTTACCTCATTTTCTTCACCTTTTAAAAGGGACTCCCTTATAATTTGCGAATAACCTCTTGCATTGAAATCTGGCGTTTTTCCACCTGCAATTACAAGCCAAAAATATCTATTAGTAAAGAGAAGCACTTTTATTGTCATTTTGCTAACAATACTGCCGTATGGGCAAAAGTGAGTATTGTTCTTATATTTTAAATTGAAATGCTGAATTAAAAATAAAATACCTCCACATATACATAAACGTAAAAAATATACGTTTATTAAAGCTTTAAATATTTTTTTTTACATCCTAAACTTGACTTCACTGAACTACATATGCTCTGTATCCAATTTGTTACCCAAATGCCGATTTCTTAACTTTTTAAACTTTATTTATTCAAGTCAATACAAAAAAACAATTTTTATATTTTATCCTCATTTTTGTAATGTCAATGCTTGACTGAAATATTTTTACAGAAATACAGTGTCCCGCCTAAGTTGTCTACATATGGGAAACTTTTTTTATTATTGATTTTACGAAAAAAGTTATTCTTTTTATAAAAAATTTTGCATGATCTAAAGCTTAAAATGTAATCATCAAATAATAATTTTTTCAGTGGTATATGGGCTATCTCAAAAAATGTGAATTTTATTTAAAGAGGAAATTACCATTATTTTTGACAATATTCAAACTGTTATAAAGAAAACTTTCAAATATGCCATCTCGTTAATTTACAAGAAAAACTTTTTTGTAATTTTTTTATGCAGTAACGATGAAAATATAAGTTTGTAATGTTATATTTAAAGGAAACTTAAGAACAGCCAAAACAGCAAAAGTCACAGAACCGCTGGTAATCGCAAAAAACATTAGATATTTTTTTTTACCTTGAAAATGAATGATATTGCATATTTAGAATAAAAATTGACTTTTCATTTTTTATTCTAAACACTTTTCCTTTATAATAATTTTCAATATTGTCAAAAATAACGGTACTTTTATCTTGGACAAAATTCATACTTTTTGAGATACCTCGTATACTACTGAAAAAAAACATCTGTTGATTGCATTTAAGGTTTTAGATCATGAAAGAACTTTTTATAAGGAATAATTTTTTTCGTAAAAGTAATCATAAAAGATTTTCTCATATGTAGACATATTAGGCAGACACACTGTATATTCTTCAAAAGTGTTTAGAGAAATATTATTTAGGAGTTGGCGCATACAATTTTGAATAAAATGCCGATTTTTAAAACTAAAATTCTAATATTTAGAAACCGTTCTAGAATAAATATTTCTATTTTAAATAACTGAATAAACTACGATTAGAAAGAAAAAATAAAAAACATGTTTAAGTTTTGCATATTTTTCTTACAATTATCTATATCCTCAACACTTATTTTCTAATTCAGCATGTATTTAAAAGGAAAAATTTGACACCACATTCTCTTATTCCAAAAATTTATTAAACCTGCAAGCAACTGTTTAAAAATTAAAAGGTTTACATGGTTTTATTTAGGATCTAAATATATTGAATATTTTATATTGTTCTCACCTATATAGTTATTAACTATTTTCAGGTTTTAGTAAAATTATCAATTTAACATAATACATACTAAAATGAGGAGGAGTAAAATGAAAACCCTAAAAATGTCAAATAAACAAAATATTTAATTTTCTGAACTAAATTCCCTTACACCTAACAATAGTGTAAACATGTAGTAAATTAACAGTGCTCATAAATAGACACCTTTTGGCTCTCATGACAGACTTAAGTTCAAAAAGTGACACTTACATACGTCATTTTGCAACATAATTTTATTTTTCCCGCAGTAAAATAAGAGCCTTTTGGGATCTCATGATAAGATCGAGATGTAAATGCGACGATATTAAGGTTCTCTGGTTTTCATTTGACTTTTCCCATACAATTTTTAGTCTCCAAACTGGGAGCAAGTGAAGAGAATGTGGTGACCAAATAATATACGTACGTGCTGCTAAGATCCACCACTATAACTGGCGCTTTCTTGAAAACAGTTGGTCAAATTGAACCTAGAAATAGGCTGGGGTAAATTAATAATTTTCTGAACATTACACACACTCTTTCACACTTTTATGTAATATACTTTTACCATTGCTTAGGTACTTATATTTGGCGACTATCCATGGTGAGCAAACTTCATCTTGTCAAACCTAGATCTGGATTTCCATTGAGAACAAAACGAGTAATTAGTCTTTGGTATACTGTACTTTTAATATAAATAGGTAATAGGTATGTCTACTCTGGTTAACCTATTATATTGAAACCGACATCTTCACTCTTTCATTCAACGTCATTCGGTACCCCAACAAATTTAAGAAAATATTGATTTGCAAACAATTTAGCCAGAAATTATCAAACTAATATTTCCTTTAGAAACAAGCTTAAAAATCAACACCATTGTAGTGTTTGTTAAACTTAATGCAATTTTTAGGTTGTAACCTTTTCTTTAAGTGACATATTTATTATTAACAATCTTAGTTTTATTTAATATTTTTTACCAAAAGGTCAATTATTTTCAGGAAAGCAAATTTTTAATATAGAGCTTTTTTTTCTACTTGATTTTAATAATTCCAGGTTGATATACTATGGAAGCTAAACCTAAATACCCATCCTTAAGGACTATTAAACGATGGTTTTGGAATTTATACGTGGTTCATTTTCCCTTGACGACCACCCACGACCAAGTCGCCCTGTTGAAATTGTGACTGATAAAACCATGGAGGCTAGTTCTACGTCTATAAAACAACATCGGCGTATAACATATAGACAGTTAGAAGAGATCTTGCACATTTCTAAATCCACTCTTCATCGAATAATTACTTAATAATTAATTAAAAATATGCGACAAGCTTTTTATATCATATAAATTGTGTAATGAACTTATATTTTGATTGTAAGAGTTTTAAAGATTTTTTTAAAATTATTTTAAGCACATTTTAATAAAACCCTGTTTTAAAACAGTTTTTAACTTTAAAAATTATTTTTATTTTTTTAGTTATTGCTGGACATGTTTCTCCACCTGGTCATCTTCTTAAACGCATCACCATGTTGCACGGTCGTTTGCCGGTTATTTTCGAAAAATCTAGCTGTAATAGGATTAGGCATTTGTATCCTACTTTAAAAACTGATGCTTTCCAACAATTTAGACGGTTTGCAGCAACGAAGTTAAACTTTCATTCATATTCTTAGCAAGTCCTTTTCATTTGATAATCATATTGTAGGAAAGCATAAAAACTTACTTTATTCTGCCATATTGAATTTAGAATGACGTAATTTTTTTGTTTTTTGAGTTACTCTCAGCAAGCCCTATCATTTAATACCCATATTATAGAGGTGCATTAAAAATAACTGGTCCGCCATTTTTAGAAGTCCACCATATTGGAGTCGGCGTGACGTCACATTATTTTTCTAGTTACTCTCAGCGAAATAGGCTCATCTTCGACCGATCATTAAAACGCAATAAAACCCACCTATAAGCGACCTATGGATTTAAATAAGAGTGAACCCCAAGAATATACATATTGCAATATATGTATGTGTGTATTAGTTTTGGGTTTAATTAAGGAATTAAAAAAAGGCGTTGCTTACCAGAACTAACCATTTGTAAGTGTGTATTAGTCTTTGGTTTAATTAAGAACCTACCCTTAGTACCCTTTTCTGATTCTAAGAAATATCTCTAATAGTCCACCTACATTTTGGCACCAGTGCGTCTTAAATTTAATATATTCTACACCCACCAGGTAGAAAATTGGAGGGTTGAAAAATTCGGTCGCTAATGGGCCGATTTTATTATCGGTCGCAGATAAGCCGGTTGTTGGGTCGACACCCTCTCAGCAAGCCCTATCATTTGGTACCTATATTGTAGAAGTGCATAAAAATATCCAATCCGCCATTTTTAAAAACCCGCCGTATTGATTTAAGATTAAGAGTGACGTCACGAGCATACTATATTTGTATATTTATTTAACTATTTGCTTATGAACATAAAGACAATTAATTGAATCCCTAAATATTTTGAATTGGAAACAATTTGTAGATCCAATATAGTTATTTTTCTGTAGGTAGTATGGCAGTAACATTATATGTTTTTTTGTTGACGTTATTTTCTTTTATGTTTTAACGTTACGGTGGAATACTTTCAAGATAAAGATTATTATTAAAATTATTACTGTTATTATTACTCATATAGGGAATGTTTTTTTTATATTTACACAGAGACAGTTTTAAATAAACTTTTTAAAATAATCGTTATTAAAACAAGAATAATGTACTATGCACTAATGTACAAACTTAAGTTTTTTCGATTTTCGCAGAAAAAAACTCATGGAAATAAACGAAAATTGCATATTTGGAAGTAGTTTCTAGTTCTAAAAATATTTTCTTTATAACAATTTTCGATATTAGCAAAAACACAGGTACTTTACTCTTGAGCAAAAATTGCATGTTTGGCCAAACTTCGTACACGACCGACACAATTTAATATCTAATGATTGCATTTTAGGTTTTGTACCATGCAGAACTTTTTATTAAGAATAACTTTTTTCATAAAATTAATAATAAAAAGTTTCCCATATGCCGCTAACTTACGTAGACACACAGTATATCTAAAAAACTAAACATTGTATAGATATTTAATTATATATTGTAGTTTTTCACCTCAGCCGTTCCATCCAAGTTTACTGTTTAAGGTACGCATAGTTTAAAAAAAAATAAGTTCGTAAAAAATATAAAATGTAAATATATCACAAAAAGACCAAGTACAAAACAAGTGTAATAAAAAAGTCCATGTAAATTAACAACTTTGAACACCTTTTAAAGATATCAAAACTATAACATTTATTATTATGTCAGATGATGATCTTTTTTTAATAAAGCTTCATTGTAAAATAAAAATATAGAATTTTCTGAAAAAGCATTTGGTTATCAATAACTTCCACATGCAATAACTATATCGTCAGAACCAAAAGTCCGCCCCTCCACTTCTAAACTCTGAACCAACTAGTATACTCCAATGAATAATAATAAATTTTAAATATCACTGTGACAACTGTGCGCATATTGGGGATAAAATTAAATGGAAAGGAGGTTTTTGTGGCACATTATTTTAAAGCTCAATACAAGTACGTTAGAACCTCAGTTATAACTATGGAATATGAAGTCAATACCTTCACCTACTACAAAATGAAGGTACTTTAATAATTACCGGAATATCTAATGTGGATAGTCATATTTCCGGAACTAATAACATCAGATATAATACATGTGGTGTTATTTTAAAGCTCTTTTAATAGTGATATAATATAGGGAGATCCGGGAAGCACAGCCCAGCCGGAAATGCCGTCCACCGCAATAATTTCTAAAGGCAACCTCTAATCGGTCCGATATCTATCACTTAATACAAATGAGGAGGTTATCTGCAAACCGCAGTTTTTAACAAAATCAACAAAACCGAGTTATGTATGAAATATTATATTTAAAATAGTGTTCCATGGACAAATTAGAGATTTTCTTAAGTAACTGTATTCATTTTATCCCAACTTTTTAAAAATGTTTGACATTTCATTCAAGGGCGCAACAAAAAGCTGTTTTCCTTAAAATAATCTCTTATGCAAAAACTGCGGTTTGCAGATCACTTCCTCAAATAATAAAGCTAATTTTTTTATGTGTTTTGCCTTTTAATCTTATGCCCATAATATTATTTATTTAATTATTTATGATTTATTTATTTATTTATTTACTTTCATGTCTAAAGATCTTACAGATATGACAACGTCAATAAATTAATTAAAAATACAAATGTTTAAAATTTAGACTTCTAAAATAGTAAAAACACAAAAATACATGTATAAAATTTTTAAAATATTATAGTAAAAACAAAAAAATACTAACGAATTATGAAAAAATATTATTATTAACATCATAATAGCATTTTTGTAGAAGAAAGAAGAAGAAGAAATTACTTAAAAGAATCTGGACGTCTAGGTCTGATAATAAACATTATAAATCAAGTAATATGGTTTATTTTATTTAAAAATGTTTCATTTATAGTAAAAAATATCTTAATTGGTGGGCGGCCTTGTCCACCATATATAAGAGGCGTTTGTCTCAGACCTATCGGGCCTCTGCCACCATTTATAGGGTCTTAAAACCGTAAAGATTTTTACTGAAATTGTTCACTTATTCAAAAATTAAGCAAACCTAAATATCAACGCCGTTTTTAATAGAGACTTATATGTTACTGACACCAGTGTCTGTGTCAGTGTCTGGGCCACCGGGCAAATGCCCGGTTGGCCAACTTCTTGGGGCCACTTGGGGAGGGGATAAAAACGTGTGCAAATTACCATCTGCAGTATGTTATAAAATAAATTAAATTTTAAAAACATTTGAAAATCCCGAAATTATTGTTTTTTACTAAAATATTTTGGGCCGTTTTTTGATAGAAACCTATCACGGGGTAAGGGAGTAAAATACTTTGTATAAGAGACCTATATGTTACTGGCACTTCCTTACATTCAAATTACAGGTTGTTACATTGAAAACAATAATACATTTTGTCTTACCCTGCATATTGTTACCGATATCACTATTAAAAAGATCCTTAAAAAAGCATTAAGAAAATACCACATTAATTATATCTAATTTTATAGGTTTTATAAATATGGCTATACAAAGTAGGTGCTCATGAGATTATTAAAATAACGTCATTTTGTACTAGGTATAGGATTTCTAGGGTTATAAAGTGTTAGGAGCTTTTAAATAATGTGCCACAAGACCTTCTTTCCATTTAAAAATATTCTGAAAGTGTGTCCAGTTGTCACATTGTCATTTAAAGTTGTCATTGATATGTCAAAAAATATTCCTTGCTCATATACTAACGTTCCAAATTTCATCAGAATATATTAGGTGGTTAAGATTTTAGAAGGGAGGGAGGGGATTTAGGTCCTCACTATATAACAAACATATAATATATAATATAAACAATAAAACAATTGCATCAAGTATAACAATAAGGTGTTGTTTTTATCAAAAAATATACCTACATGGCTATAATTTTAACAAAACGTTCAAAAATTGAAAATTACTTTTCCTACTTACCATCAGCAAAGGGATCTACACGTTCCGGAGAAATTATCATCCGTCTTCTTTTCTGTCTGTATTCATCTTCCCTGTCGGCAATTGTGGGCCTACGACGATCGGCAAACGGATCATAGTCTTTTTCAGTCTACAAAATAAAAAAAGGGGTTATAAAAGAGCAGAAAGACACGTTTTTATTAGCTTATAATAAAAGAACGTGCCATTATTTTAAGTTTTAATATATTTTTAGTAGAGAAAGGATGACCTCACTATTTAAACTGTTTTACGGTGACAATTTTGGGACATTTTTAAGACAAAACTTTAGTCGCAACTTATTTTTCATCTTTGACTGTTTAATTTTTATTATTTTTTAAAATACTTATTATTGAAATGTAGCTGCTAAAAATTTAATATATGTCTCTCAAATATAATTAAAATCATAGTATTTAAAAATAAAGAGCAAAACATTAAAAATTATACTAAAGTTTTGAGATAGTTTACAATAGATGGATTTAGAGTCAAAGAAATAAAAACAAGAAATATATAAACGGCCCTGATGTTTGTCCACCTAACTATTTTGAAAAACGTAATATATTTATTTTTATTAAGCACATATTGGGTCAAGAGAATAAAGCTAAGCAAATGCTTTTACTTAAATCAAAACTAAACTGACTAGACAAAGCTATTCTTTGCGCTTATTTAGATAATCAAAAAAATATAGAAATGTCTGAAATAAGCTAAATGTTTACAACTCATCAAACCAAGCAAATATGTACTAAGTCTGTAAGATATTAAGCAATCAAATGCTATTTAAATTTTTAACAATTTTTATCTCACTCCTTCGGACCAAGAGAGAATATAGACGGTCAAACACCGATTTAGCTAAAATAGGTTATATAGTTTTGATTTATTCATAACATACTACTACAGATAACAAAGCAAAACTAAAGTTATATAAATATTTATTACCAGAAAACCAGCTAAAATTACGCTAAAAAAATAGTTTTTAAATAATTTTAGGGATATATAAAAATTACATTATTTTATATCATTTTATTTTGCTTTTAATTCAAAAATTATATATTGTTTTCTTTTTTGCCGTTTTAGGAATCCCTAAGAGATTTTATTTAATATAATGGTGCGCAGCCTTCAGCCACGCACAGTTTTAATTAATAAAAAATTAACTAATATAACATCAATAAAAACCAAGGGAACATACAAATGGATTAGATTTTTTTGCAATTAGAATTATAGTTTTTTGCAGTGTTTTGATATTTTTAAGGTAGAGTAATGAGAAATAATGATTTCAAAAAAAAAAATCAAAATAATATAAATAAAAAATTTAAATTTCTTAATCATTTTTCAACTAAAATTTTTTATCAAAAACACATTTTCTTTTATATCTTCGTTATTATTTAAACTATGGAAGATTGTTAAATAACATTTTAGATAGACAATTGGATTGTCTATATTTTTTGTTTTATACAATTTTTTGTATCTGAGGAAACAAATATTTAAAAAAAAATGAATATTCTAAATATCTCAAAAACTAAAAGAGATTGTAAACATTTTATAAAACAAAAAAAAGAGTATTTGTAAATGCTCTTAGTAGTTTTATAACTTTTTTCCTAAACCTAATTATTATCGAGATAATATTAAAAATCGATTTTTAGGGATTTTTCCCATTTCTTGAAAAAATTCTAAAAATAAAAAAGGATATTTTTTGCAGTTTTTTTGTATTTTTTGGTTAAAGTTATTAAGAATATTAATTTTCATTAAAAAATATGTCAAAATTAATGTTTATATATAAAAAAACGTTTTTTTATCATTTTCAGGTGGAACGAATATCTTTGTTATTATTTTAACTATGCAATTTTCTTAAATAACATTTTAGACAGATAGTTTAATTGTCTATATTTTTGTTTTATACAATTTTTTGTATCTATCATGGTTTCTAAGAAAAAAATTATTTAGAAAAAAATTAAAATCGTAAATATCTCAAAAACTAAAAGAAATTGTAAAAATTTTATGAAAGAAAAAATGTATTTGAAAATGCTTCATCTTAAAACTTATATAACTTTGTTCTCTTAACCTAATTGTTATTGAGATATTAATAAAAACCTATTTTTACGGATTTTTTCCATGCTATTATGCCTTGAAAAAATTTAAAAAATAAAAAATATATAGTTATGGATTTTTTGCAGTTTTTTGTTATTTTAAGGTTAAAGTAGTTAAAGATATTGATTTTTAATTGTTATGTTAATGTTAAAAACAATATAAATAAAATAAATAACAATTCTTATCGTTTTCAGGTGGAAATTTTATCAAAAATCACATTACCTACCTTTTATATTATTTTTGTTACTATTTAAACTATGCACTTTTCCTAAATAACATTTTAGATACATAATTTGTGTTTATTTTTTGTTTATTAAAATTTTTATATCTATTATATTTTCTAAGAAAAAAATTATTTAAAAAAATTAAATCGTAAATAAATCAAAAACTAGAAGAGATTGTATAAATTTTATAAAACAAAAAAGTGTATTTGTATTTTAAAAATTATATTAATAACTTTAAAAATTGTTAAAAACAATATAAATAAAAAAAAATAAAAATTCTTCGATTTCAGGTGCAAATTTTATCAAAAATCACATTTTCTTTTATATCTTCGTTATTATTTAAACAATGCAATTTTCCTTTTTTTCTTAATAACATTTTAAATAGATAATTAAATTGTCCATATTTTTAGTTCAATACCATTTTTTGCATATTTTGTAGCTTCTAAGAAAAAAATATTTAAAAAAAACCTAAAATCGTAAATATCTCAAAAACTTAGTTAACATTGTAAAAATTTGATAAAACAAAAAAGCATATTTGTAAATGCTTCATCTATAAAGGTATAAAATTATTTTCAAAACCTTACTGTTATTGAGATATTAATAAAAACCCGAATTTTAGGGATTTTTTCCATGCAGCTCCATTGAAAAAATCAAAAAATAATAAAAAAATACTGTCTTTTATGCAGTTTTTTGTTATTTTATTATAAGGATAATTTTTTATTAATATCTAATAAAAAAGACCTTAAAAATAATATAAAGTCTTAGAAATTTTTAAA
Organism: Listronotus bonariensis; assembly: GCA_014170235.1. NCBI lineage: Eukaryota > Metazoa > Arthropoda > Insecta > Coleoptera > Curculionidae > Listronotus > Listronotus bonariensis. Next base: position 106,227 of record JACEGR010002988.1, read on the forward strand.
TTTTAAAATAAAAATTCATTTAAATTTTTGAGACACCCTGTATTATTTTTAGATAAACAATAATAGATTTCCCTATTATCTACATCATCTACCAAAGTTTCATCTTTATATATTTATAAATAAAATTGTGGAAAATGTTTAAATTTGAAAATTTAAAAATTCATTTAAATTTTTTGAAACACCTGTTTATTTTTATATGAATAATAAATATTCTTCCCTATCATGGTTATTATGAACCAAAATTTTATCTCTATATATTTATAAATAAAATTGTGGGAGTTTTTAAATTTTAAAATAAAAAAAAACATTCATTTTTTTGAGACACCATTTATTGTAAGCATAATTATTTTATTATTTTGTACCAGTAAAAACACCATTTACAAAATGTTTTCTATTTTATTTTAATAAATAAAGTCATCAGATCGTTTTAAAAATTTAACTTAAAAAACTTAATAACAAATTTTTGGGTCACCCTGTATAATATGTTTTAAATATTATTATTTGGTTTGCAAATCTTCATATTTAAGCAATTTTGTAAATCTTCAGATGGTATAACGTAGTTATAATGAATTTTAGTTTTAAGGTTTTTTTAATATTACATCTTTCTGACCCACCCTATATGATGGTTTATTATTTTTTTATAAACTATAGATACATATGCACAATTGGTATAAAACATTTTTTTTTCAGCTGCAATGGTTACGTCAATATCGAATTTTAAATATATATTTTTTAAATTTAAGTTAACTATTTTTTGAGACACTCTAAATATGTTTTTGATATATTGTTATAAACTTGCCCATACCACGTATCTAGTACTAAAATTTTATTTAGATATCTCAAATAGCACAGATGGTACAATTATTTAAAATTTTAATTATTTTTATTTTACCTTCCGCACGCTAGGTAAGAAGGGCGAAAAATTGTTTTTATACAATTTTTTAAATCATTTTGGACGATCCTAAAAATGAGATAAAAATATTTTTACAAGTTTTGTTTGCGAGAAACGATACATCAAGATATCGAGGGCGGGTGGGGGAAATTTTTTTCTTTCATTTTTCAGGTTTTTTGGGAACATCTATATAGCTGTATACCCATTTTTTTCAAAATTCCTCCAATAAAAAAAGTTAAACAAAAATGTCGTAGCAAATATAAAACAAAAAATTGCTTTTAATTTAAAGAGGAGAGAGGGGAAAAGAACCGTATATGGCAACATCTAAACATACCGCAGTATTCTTCCTAATTGTACATATGTGAGACTCAGTATACAAATACAAAATAAAAGTACTATTATTTTTAAATTTTGGTGACTGTTTTCTGTAATGCTCTGTATAATGTTTAAAAAGCTTAATTCATATACCTATTAGAACTCCCTGTATTATTTTATGTAACAGACTCATATGTAGAGTCAAAACTATATGAAATCGGGTGTGTTTCATCTAGTTTTTGCTTGTACGCAAAAATTTCATACTTTAGACCACCCCCGTAAATATTTATTGCAGCTTTTCTTAACAAAATTTTGTATTAAAATCGGGTATATTTTTGTGTAAAATGCAGTATAAAGTTGTTAAAAATTCCAAATTTTCCGATCCAAGTCTCATTTTCAACCTGTATACTGTATTTTTTAGATATTACGAAAAACGACGCAAGATTAAAATCAACTGAGAGGTCAAATATTTTTTAACCAACCCCGTAATATAGACCTTCTTGTTACCGACACAGACAAGAATTCACAGCCCTCTAGCCGATTTTTGGGCAAAAATGTGTGTTTTTTTTTAAACGTGTTTTTTATCTATTTCTTAGTGTTGTAGAGAAAAACTGTAAAAAGTTTTTAAAAGATAATTAAATGATCTAACGAATAACGCTTGCTCTTACAGGTAATTTATTATTATACATTAAAAAAATAAAAATCAAAATTTTGACAAGCTGTCATATCAACGGAAATAATAGCAGAGACTTTAAACTTGGCAGTTGTAACCAGGGTCAAGAGACTTTCAAGATAAGGTTTCACTCGACCCATCTTTCCATTTAAGATTTTGGGGGTGAGTCTCACCCCTGCTAGAGGATTGCAGTTTAGGGGGTGAAAGTGGCAAAAACTGTTTCCCCTTAAAACCCGAGCGTTTTTAATTTTTTTTTTAAAAAGGACCCCAAACCTTGCTGGACTGTTTTCGATGGGCCACCCTGTATAGACGGCGTCATGGCCGTCTATAAACAACAAAAGACCCAACTGTCATGATTAAACAAAAAAATAAACCTAATTTTTTTATTCTTTAATAAAATGCTTATTACCTAGACTTACTGATGTTACAAGTGTACACCCTGTATAATAACTTACAGCTGACCTGTAGCTAGGCGGGTTGCCTAACTTAAGCTGTAGGCACGTTGCCTAATTTTGGCTTGATTCTGATTGGCTCGCGCAAGGGGCAAGATATGATAAAAATAGGTATTCTAATCCTGTGATGCATCATGGGTAATGTGTCAAACATTCGCCCCACCACGAATGTGTCAGACACGCTTGCCAAGCAAATGCATGCAAACTCCTCCAATAATAAAAATTATTTTTTAACAATAGATATTATTATTTTCACCCTTCTACATAAATAAAAATAATCAAGTAAAAATTTTGACCTAATTGTTTCCTATTGGGTCCTCAATTTCTCTCTCTGGTCTGGAAGTACAGGACCTATAGTGAATGAATTTTATTGTGTTATCAATCATGTTATAGAATTGTATGTGCCAAAGTGTAGATTCAGGACGCCCAAATTTCCCTCTTGGTATTGTAATGAACTTAAGCAACTAATTTTTGAAAAAAGATAGCTCACAGAAATTATAAGCAGACACAGTCATACAATAATTATATTCAATTTTCTCAACTTAGAGCTCGATGTAGGGTATTATCAGTGATATGTCATGATAACTATATTTCATTTTTCATTTCATTAGAAGATACCATGATGACTGATAGTAGGGCGTTCTGGAGATTTGTTTGTAGCATTTTTTTCCTCCGTATACTCAGATACTCAATGTGAGATTTATAATATTGAAGTTTCTAGAACTGTAGATATAAATATTTGTGATATAACTGTGATTGATGTTTTCAGGGCTATAGATGATCTTAGTGACTATGTGGGTTTGGGTCCTGACAATATATCTGTGATATTACTCTAAGAACTGCAAATATATCCCCTTCTAGAGGGTGTATTTCCCACCCAATAAAAATTGTCCTATGTGACATCAGTTTTTAAAAGTGGTGATAGGTCTGCTGTTACAAATTATCAAGCAATATGCACAACATCATTAATTGCTAAAGTATTTGAGTCAATTGTTGACTTGTGTCATGCTTTTTCAAGTGTGTTTATTGATGATCAACATGGATTTGTTAAATGTAAATCAACAATAACAAACCTTCTTCAGTATCAACAATTCCTAAAAGATGCTGTAGAGAACAGATCACAAGTAGATTCAGTTTATACAGATTTTTCTAAAGCATTTGACAAAGTTAATCATCATATCCTTATTGAGAAATTAAAGTTACTAGGAATTTTTGATCCATTACTCCGATGGTTTGTAGATTATTTGAGCGGCAGACGTCAAGCTGTGAAGATAGGGAATAGTATCTCCAGATATTATAATGTAACATCGGGCGTTCCTCAGGGAGCACATTTGGCACCATTACTTTTTAATGTCTTCATTCAAATTCAAATTCAAATTCAAAATACTTTTATTCATCACTCAAAGGTTACACAATGGGTATAAACTTATCAGACTAGTCACTTATTAAAAATAAAAAATATATATTAAATTTAAACAGTAACAAAATAAACTTAATAAATATGGGACTATTCACCAGACAAAAGTAATGTATATCAGTCGCACCTTAATATCTAAAATTCTAAAAATTCTTCGACAGAGTAAAACGCGTGCATTATTAAAAATTTCTTAATTTTATTAATAAAACCTCTCTCATTTAAGGTTATATCGACTAGCGTTTTAATTTTGTTATAACACTTAATACCCATGTATACCGGAGAAGCTTGTGAAACGCTTAATCGAGAAAATGGCTGATGTATCTGTAAAGAACTCCGAGTATCATAACAGTGAATATCACTATTACGGGTAAATTGATTTTTATTCTTTCTAATGTGTGTAATCAGCAAAAAATATACAAGCATGGAAGTGTTAGAAATTGGTACTTTATAAATAATGGCTTGCATATCATGAATGATATTACCAGCTTTATAAAAACTCTAATATATTGTTATACGCTGATGTTTTAAAATTGTATAGAACAGTTAATTCCATTAATGATTGTTTACTTATTCAGAATGATATTGATTCTTTGTCTCTTTGGTGTAGCTTGAATGGTATGACTTTAAATATAGACAAATGCAAGGTTATACAATTTTATAAAAAGAAAAATATCATACCATTTCAGTATAATGTTGGTGGTTACACTCTTGAAACAGTGAACAACATCAAAGACCTTGGTGTATACTTTGACAGTGCACTGAGTTTTAATTTTCACCTCGAATACATCTGTAATCATGCAATAAAGATGCTTGGTTTTGTAAAGAGAACTTTGACGGGTTTTAATGATGTAAACTGCTTTAAGACATTGTATTGCTCATATATAAGATCTTTATTGGAATATGCCTGTCAGGTGTGGTCTCCGTAGTACAGAATACATATAGACTCCTTGGAAAGAGTTCAGAGAAAATTTTTAAGATTTGTTGCATTTAAATTGGGGATCCCTATAGATAAGGTGAACTACAGTGACCTGATGAAATCTTTACAACTCCCAGATCTTCAATCGAAGAGAGTATTCTTGGATATCTGCACTCTTTTAAGATTGTCAATGGTCAAATTGACTGCCCTGCTTTACTGAGTTTGATTAATTTTAATGTTCCACAGAGAGTGGTTAGAGATGGTAACCTATTTCATGTACCATTTCAACTATGGAATGTTCTCATCACTAACTAGGTTTTGCAGAAATGCAAACCAGTTTGCCAATAACATTGATTTCTTCTCATATTCAATAACTCAGGTTAAAGCCCGATTGAGGAGGAGAATATTCTATAGTGATGTATCGATGTAGAATCTTGTTGAGGCCTGTCCTGCTGAGATCATAAATGACTGCCTTAGTTTATTTGATTTTTGTTAAAGTGTTATAAATGTATTTAATGTTATTTAGTAGTATAATTTTAATAGTATTTATAATATTGTTATAATTAAGTAGATTTATTTTATTTCATAATAACTAAAAATGTCTACCTTTTTACTTATAGATAACCAGACAGTTTAGGGGGTGAAAGTGGCAAAAACTGTTTCCCCTTAAAACCCGAGCGTTTTTAATTTTTTTTTTTAAAAAGGACCCCAAACCTTGCTGGACTGTTTTCGATGGGCCACCCTGTATAGACGGCGTCATGGCCGTCTATAAACAACAAAAGACCCAACTGTCATGATTAAACAAAAAAAATAAACCTAATTTTTTTATTCTTTAATAAAATGCTTATTACCTAGACTTACTGATGTTACAAGTGTACACCCTGTATAATAACTTACAGCTGACCTGTAGCTAGGCGGGTTGCCTAACTTAAGCTGTAGGCACGTTGCCTAATTTTGGCTTGATTCTGATTGGCTCGCGCAAGGGGCAAGGTATGATAAAAATAGGTATTCTAATCCTGTGATGCATCATGGGTAATGTGTCAAACATTCGCCCCACCACGAATGTGTCAGACACGCTTGCCAAGCAAATGCATGCAAACTCCTCCAATAATAAAAATTATTTTTTAACAATAGATTATTATTTTCACCCTTCTACATAAATAAAAATAATCAAGTAAAAATTTTGACCTAATTGTTTCCTATTGGGTCCTCAATTTCTCTCTCTGGTCTGGAAGTACAGGACCTATAGTGAATGAATTTTATTGTGTTATCAATCATGTTATAGAATTGTATGTGCCAAAGTGTAGATTCAGGACGCCCAAATTTCCCTCTTGGTATTGTAATGAACTTAAGCAACTAATTTTTGAAAAAAGATAGCTCACAGAAATTATAAGCAGACACAGTCATACAATAATTATATTCAATTTTCTCAACTTAGAGCTCGATGTAGGGTATTATCAGTGATATGTCATGATAACTATATTTCATTTTTCATTTCATTAGAAGATACCATGATGACTGATAGTAGGGCGTTCTGGAGATTTGTTTGTAGCATTTTTTCCTCCGTATACTCAGATACTCAATGTGAGATTTATAATATTGAAGTTTCTAGAACTGTAGATATAAATATTTGTGATATAACTGTGATTGATGTTTTCAGGGCTATAGATGATCTTAGTGACTATGTGGGTTTGGGTCCTGACAATATATCTGTGATATTACTCTAAGAACTGCAAATATATCCCCTTCTAGAGGGTGTATTTCCCACCCAATAAAAATTGTCCTATGTGACATCAGTTTTTAAAAGTGGTGATAGGTCTGCTGTTACAAATTATCAAGCAATATGCACAACATCATTAATTGCTAAAGTATTTGAGTCAATTGTTGACTTGTGTCATGCTTTTTCAAGTGTGTTTATTGATGATCAACATGGATTTGTTAAATGTAAATCAACAATAACAAACCTTCTTCAGTATCAACAATTCCTAAAAGATGCTGTAGAGAACAGATCACAAGTAGATTCAGTTTATACAGATTTTTCTAAAGCATTTGACAAAGTTAATCATCATATCCTTATTGAGAAATTAAAGTTACTAGGAATTTTTGATCCATTACTCCGATGGTTTGTAGATTATTTGAGCGGCAGACGTCAAGCTGTGAAGATAGGGAATAGTATCTCCAGATATTATAATGTAACATCGGGCGTTCCTCAGGGAGCACATTTGGCACCATTACTTTTTAATGTCTTCATTCAAATTCAAATTCAAATTCAAAATACTTTTATTCATCACTCAAAGGTTACACAATGGGTATAAACTTATCAGACTAGTCACTTATTAAAAATAAAAAAATATATATTAAATTTAAACAGTAACAAAATAAACTTAATAAATATGGGACTATTCACCAGACAAAAGTAATGTATATCAGTCGCACCTTAATATCTAAAATTCTAAAAATTCTTCGACAGAGTAAAACGCGTGCATTATTAAAAATTTCTTAATTTTATTAATAAAACCTCTCTCATTTAAGGTTATATCGACTAGCGTTTTAATTTTGTTATAACACTTAATACCCATGTATACCGGAGAAGCTTGTGAAACGCTTAATCGAGAAAATGGCTGATGTATCTGTAAAGAACTCCGAGTATCATAACAGTGAATATCACTATTACGGGTAAATTGATTTTTATTCTTTCTAATGTGTGTAATCAGCAAAAAATATACAAGCATGGAAGTGTTAGAAATTGGTACTTTATAAATAATGGCTTGCATATCATGAATGATATTACCAGCTTTATAAAAAACTCTAATATATTGTTATACGCTGATGTTTTAAAATTGTATAGAACAGTTAATTCCATTAATGATTGTTTACTTATTCAGAATGATATTGATTCTTTGTCTCTTTGGTGTAGCTTGAATGGTATGACTTTAAATATAGACAAATGCAAGGTTATACAATTTTATAAAAAGAAAAATATCATACCATTTCAGTATAATGTTGGTGGTTACACTCTTGAAACAGTGAACAACATCAAAGACCTTGGTGTATACTTTGACAGTGCACTGAGTTTTAATTTTCACCTCGAATACATCTGTAATCATGCAATAAAGATGCTTGGTTTTGTAAAGAGAACTTTGACGGGTTTTAATGATGTAAACTGCTTTAAGACATTGTATTGCTCATATATAAGATCTTTATTGGAATATGCCTGTCAGGTGTGGTCTCCGTACTACAGAATACATATAGACTCCTTGGAAAGAGTTCAGAGAAAATTTTTAAGATTTGTTGCATTTAAATTGGGGATCCCTATAGATAAGGTGAACTACAGTGACCTGATGAAATCTTTACAACTCCCAGATCTTCAATCGAAGAGAGTATTCTTGGATATCTGCACTCTTTTAAGATTGTCAATGGTCAAATTGACTGCCCTGCTTTACTGAGTTTGATTAATTTTAATGTTCCACAGAGAGTGGTTAGAGACGGTAACCTATTTCATGTACCATTTCAACTATGGAATGTTCTCATCACTAACTAGGTTTTGCAGAAATGCAAACCAGTTTGCCAATAACATTGATTTCTTCTCATATTCAATAACTCAGGTTAAAGCCCGATTGAGGAGGAGAATATTCTATAGTGATGTATCGATGTAGAATCTTGTTGAGGCCTGTCCTGCTGAGATCATAAATGACTGCCTTAGTTTATTTGATTTTTGTTAAAGTGTTATAAATGTATTTAATGTTATTTAGTAGTATAATTTTAATAGTATTTATAATATTGTTATAATTAAGTAGATTTATTTTATTTCATAATAACTAAAAATGTCTACCTTTTTACTTATAGATAACCAGATAATAGAGAAAT